>LPNX010711149.1:252189-262743 GCA_001517045.1 Pseudotsuga menziesii | reverse complement strand
TTCCACCAACAATGCTCATGGTTCCACTAATAATGTTCAGGGTTCCACCAACATTGCTCATGGTTCCATACCTATAGCTCATGGTTCCACCAAATATGTACATGGTTCCACTAACAATGCTCATGGTTCCACTAATAATGTTCAGGGTTCCACCAACAATGCTCATGGTTCCATAGCTATAGCTCATGGTTCCACCACCAATGCTCATTAAGGTAAAGTAATAATATATTTTGGAAAAATAAAAGTAAGATCATATTCTTTTAAAATTTCATTTTTATTGTTTTTAAGTTTATGGAAATTGGCAAGAGAGAGCAATAAAAATTATTGAATACAGCAACAATAATTACAAGGTAATAACATAGGAAATTACTATCGTATTAAAAAAAAAAGGGATCAAACCCTAGCTCATGAATTGAACATACATGATAAACTTTGAAGTATAAATTATAAATAAATCTAAGTATTATAGTAACTTAGGTTAATATCTTTCAATTATTATCTAACATGCACAATGGCTTTTACTAAAGAAACAGAGTCTGTTAAAGACATCATATACTTAATTATTGGGATTTCAGCCCTCAAAACTAAAAACATTTCCTTGCCAAAATATTAACCATTACTCTTAAGCAGTGTAATCACTGTCAAATACTCCATTCTCAGTCCTTAAGGACTTATAAACAAAAATAAAGAAAACGATATAATTAATAACTTAAGAGAAATTTTAACCGAATCAGGGTTTTACAGATTAAACCCTGACCCTTTGAAATTCATCAAAATATTCAAGATTTCCATCACGGCTGAGAGTACAGCCTTTAATTTTAAACATATCAAAACCAAATAAATACTCAAACAAAGTTATCTTCATAAATTTTCAAAATGGGTATAAACCCTAATTCTTTACAGAGTACCGCTCAATGACCAGCTATCAATTACTTATTGCAGCGAATCTATCTTCGCTAATATACTTCAAAAAACCGACAGAGAAGCTTTAAGCTTCAACCAAAATTACTACACTCATAGAGTGCAATCACCCTGTCAAGGGTCAATTTTAAAGATACAAAATATAATAACCTGTAAACAGCTCAAACATCACAGTTTAACTTGTGGCGAAACAAGATATGGAAATTGGCAAGAGAGAGCATGAGTATGAGGGATTCGTAGCCTTAGGGGTTGGGGATGCATTTTCGTAGTGGACGTTGTTGAGGGATGTGGTCCTCAAGTTCTATAAGTGCCCACTAATGCATACCAAATATGGATTGATGGAAGGGATCACCAAGACGTGGTGGCGCAACATGTATTGCAAGGTGTGAGGGAAATAATTGTAGTTTCCCCTTTATGATATCCAGTTCTTAATGAGTCTTCCTATCCAATGGTAGGTTAATGACACAAGGCCCAAAATATGGAGGATGATGATAGGTGAGGCCCTTATATAAGGGAATTATTTCAAAGGGACAAAAAAATTACACATTTTAATCTCCTTGGATGAGATATCCAACTTAGGGAAGATGGTATTGGTCCCAATGGTTTTGAATGTGGGTGGGTTTTTACACCTCATCATATATCAAGAGGTTAGATGTGACTAGTCGAGAGGGTGATGAGTGGAGTCTAATATGTATGGCATTAGATACTATTGGATGTGCTACAAACAAAGCTAACCCATTTTCAAAAAGCAGGGCAAAGCAAGTTCACCTTCAACACTATGCTAAGTGCCTTCTCTTTTAGTGCATCTTGTCAATCCAACCATAACATTCCATCTACGCTAGCGAGGTGAGATATTTTTGAATGCCTTAGTGGCCACAAGTGATACGTCGACTTAGAGGAGGATTAGTCAGTTAGGTGTTCTCCATGGACTTTTGTTGGGACCAGGGAAAGATAAGCAAAATTCAGTTAGAATTATGCCTAAGTATGAAAAGAGTCAGGTCGCAAGAGGGCAAAAGGAGCTGCGACAGAAGTAGAGAAGGAAGAGCATAAGAAGGAAAAGGAGCTGCAACAGAAGCAGTCGTAGAAGGAAGGACAAGGTAGAAGAAGTAGTAAGGGAGAAATATGGAACCATGAGCATTGGTGGTGGAACCATGAGCTATAGCTATGGAACCATGAGCTATAGCTATGGAACCATGAGCAATGTTGGTGGAACCAGCTATGGAACCATGACCATTGTTGGTGGAACCCTGAACATTATTAGTGGAACCATGAGCATTGTTGGTGGAACCATGTACATATTTGGTGGAACCATGAGCTATGGAACCATGAGCATTGGTGGTGGAACCATGAGCTATAGCTATGGAACCATGAGCATTGTTGGTGGAACCCTGAGCATTATTAGTGGAACCATGAGCACTATTAATGGATCCATGAGCATTGTTGGTGGAACCATGAGCACTACTAAGAATTTCAGAATTTTAGACTATTGGTATATAGTAATTTTTACCAAATTTGATGATACTAAACAAACTATAAAAAAAAATGCAAATTGTCATTTTCAATAAGATGTAGAAGATCACATGAACAACGCTTATTCACACATCAGAATACTATCAATACCAATACAAATGTTTTTAAGTTTTGCAGGATTTTCTATGAAGCTATGCTAATCTAAGCAAATGACTACAATAGTAAACTGAATCTAATAGCTAATGACAAAAAAATAAAGGAGAGGAGATGATGGAGTATTGTTGAACCCCTCTGCACATAGTATGTTAGGGTTCCGCCTCTAAAACCTGCAATAATAAACCTAATCTATCATGGAGACAACCTACAAACAATGTTAATGAAAAACCTGCAAATGACAATATAAGTTAGGAAACAAAACAAGTAAATAAACATGCATAAAAAGAAGTCATACCTCACTTAGGTGGAAATGGGCCACCATGCCCTAGCTCATGGGGGCACCTCTCTCTTGGTTGGGAAGCAATGGCTTGATGAAATGGAGATGGAGGAGAGGGAGAGTGGGTGCTTTGAGAGCAAGAGGTCTCAAAGCATCCACGGGCAGCATAACAATATGCAAATGAGGAGTGTTTTGAGAGTGACCCCCCACCCTCCTTTTATAGTTTTTCCAAGGGATTTTAGGGTTTTAAGCCCTTGGCTAAGGCTTTAGCTCCTTTTTTGGGCCTTTAGCCCCTTTCAGGGTTTTAGCCCCTTTTTGAGGGCTTTAGCTCCTGGGAGTCTATTTTGGGCTCTTTTTTGGGGTTTTTAGCCCTTTTCTTCATCCTTGGGCTCTTTTGGAGGTGTGGGGGTCAAATGGAAGGTCTTATGGAGTGAAATGAGTGTTGTGAGATGGTTTCCTTGGGTGGTGTAGGCCATAGAGAGCTGTGTGGGGGATTTTTGGGTTAACATCCTCTCCTTCGAATGGATTGTTTCTTCTCTCTCTATCGCAACTGCTTGCGTTTTCTACTTGTCTAAATGAGGGAGGCACCTCTCCTATTTATACTAATTAGCTGAGAGACCTAATAACCCAATAGGGCCTACTTCTCCTTGTTTCCAAAACCAAGATGCCTTGGGAGACTCAAAAATACATTTTAATAATACTTTTATGGGTACTACTGACCTGACTTACAACTGAGGTTCTACCTCAAGGATTACATGACCAAATGCATCAATGACATCCCTAATCAAAGGAGCAACAACTCTGAAAGGGGTAATAACAATAATAATACAAAATAGAATATCTTCTGCAATTACATTTCTTTAACACTCCCTCTTAACAAGGAATGTATTATATAACACAACAAAACATTTGTACAACAGACTGCAGAATCTATATGTCATAGGAAGTTTTATCAATCATCATCATCTGTGGAATATTATCGTCATGGGACTCTCTATCATATGGTATCATCTCGAGTATCATCATCTCTGGCATCATCTCGAGCATCATCATCTTTGGCATCATATTGAGCATCATCTTGAGCATCATCTATGGCATCATCTTGAGCATCATCATCTCTGGCATCATCTCGAGCATCATCATCTCTTCCATCAACTCAAGCATCACCTGCAATATCATCAGTATACAAATACTGAGCTAAATTACCCACATCATAACTAAATGTTGGAACATTATCATCTGCAAATGAATGTAGAACCACTCTCCATCTGAGAGTACTATCATCTGTAGGACCATCCTCAGTCAATAATTTCTAGTACCACTCTCAACAAGAGAGTGTTCTTTTCCATAGGCCCATCCTGCAAATGAATGCAGGACCACTCTCCATATGAGAGTACTATCATTTGCATGACCATCCTTAGCCGGTAAGAGATAGGACCACTCTCAACAAGGGAGTGTTCTTGTCTGTAGGACCATCATGTAAATGAATGCGGGACCAATATCCATATGAGAGTACTATCGTCTGCATGACCATCCTCAGTTGGTAAGAGCTAGGACCACTCTCAACAATAGAGTGTACTTGTCTGCAAGACCATCCTGCAAATGAATGCAGAACCACTCTCCATATGAGAGTACTATCGTCTACAGGACCATCCTTAGTTGCTAAATGCTAGGACCACTCTCCACAAGAGAGTGTTCTTGTCCGTAGGACCATCTTGCAAATGAATGCAGGAGCATTCTCCATATAAGAGTACTATCATCTGCAGTACCATCATCAGCCGGTAAGAGCCAGGACCACTCTCAACGAGAGGGTGTGGTAATCTCCCTCTTAATCTCAACTCCCTTACAGAATTATTTGAATTCATTTGAAGTGAATTCTCATCCATTATCTGATCTTAAAGTATTGGTCTTCTTTTCAGATAGATTTTCCGTAAGAGCCTTAAATTCCTTCAATTTTTCAAATACTTTGCCTTTTCCTTTCAAGAAATATATCCAAGTATTACGAGAGTAATCATCAATAAAGGAGACATAATAAACATATCCTCTTAACGAAGTGGTTGAACTCAGTCCACACACATCTGAGTGTACAATGTCCAAGATTCCTTTTGCTTTTATGTTACTGCTTGGGAATGGATTCTTGGTGTTCTTTCCTTGAGCACATCCTTTACATACTCCTTCATGATTGATTTGGATCTCTGGTAGACATGTTACAACCTTGCTTACAATTGTTATGTTTAACCAAAAAAATTTACAAAATGAAATTCTTTATTAAGTTCAACTAAAAAAATTATAAAATTAAATTAAATTCAAAATAATTAATATTGAATATAAATTTTTAATATTTTATTTTATTTAAAAAATAATTAATATTTTTTTAATGTATCTTGATTATTATTATTAAGTTTAATAATAAATTACAAAATAATGTTAAGTTCAAAATAAATCATTTTGATTATAACTTAAAACATAACTTGCATTTATTTTTATTGAAACTTCTCTTATGTAACTATACTAATTTAAGTGATATATATTAGCATAGATCCATTTTAAACTTGGATTTATTAAGCATTGTACATTTTTTACGGGATCCTTCTACTTACTTCATAGATCTCGGTATAAAATGGATAATTTATGCTATTTTAATTGTTATTTTATTTTATTTAAGTTTATAAGTAATTTTTTTATGTCTGCGAGCATAACATGACTAAAGTGACAAGATCTTGGGTTGGAGAGCACCCGGCTTCTCTTAGTGCAATGAGTATAATATTTTTTATTTTTTTAATTATAATCCCACATGTTATAAGTTTTTTTATTTTTTACCTTTTATAATTATTAATTTTTATTGAACAACATGTGCCAACACATCTCACTAATTGTTATTTTATTTTATTTAAGTTTATAAGTAATTTATTTTTTTAATTTATGTTTGCCAGCATAACATGACTAACCTAACTAACCTGACAAGATCTTGGGTTGGAGAGCACCATGCTTCTCTTAGTGCAATGAGTATAATATTTTTTTATTTTTTTATTATAATCCCACATGTTATCAGTTTTTTTATTTTTTACCTTTTATAATTATTAATTTTTATTGAACAACATGTATCAACACATCTCACTCATTTGAGTTGTAGAAAGCACTTCTTGACATAATGATTTAAAAATCACATATATTTTTATTTAAATAATTTAACTTAAATATATAATTATTAATGATAGATAAAATAACTAAACAGTTAAATAATATTAAGATTAATATTAGTATATAAAATTTTAAATAATTAATTAATATTAAAATAATAATAATGTACAACAGTTCAATACATTTTAATTAATAAAAATATTAAATAATATTAACACTAATAACCCATTTTGAATATATATAACTTTCAATACATTTTAATTAATAAAAATATTAAATAATATTAACATTAATAATCCTTTTTGAATATAAACATATATATAACATAAAACATAACTTTCACTTGTTTTTATTGAAAGGATTTATTAAGCACCCAACAGTTTCTTGAGATGTACATTTTTTACCATTTGTATCCCTCTAGTTACTTCATAGATTCGGGTTTAAAATGGATCCATGCTATTTTAATTTTAATTTTATTTTATTTAAGTCTGTATTTTTTATTTTTATTTGTGTGGGCTAGCATAACATGACTAAGGTGACAAGATCTTGTGTTGGAGAGCACCTAGCTTCTCTTAGTGCAATGAGTATAATATTTTTTCATTTTTATTTTTTTAATTATAATGCCACATGTTATAAGTTTTTTATTTTTTTACTTTTTATAATTATAAATTTTTATTAAGCTCTTCTAATATATTCCGTAGGTTATTTCTAGGTATAGTATCGAAAGCCTTTCTAAAGTCCACAAAGTAACAAAAGAGTTTGGATTTATTATTACGACATTCCTCCATAATGATCCGTAATGAGGTGGTTTGTTATTAAGTGTTTCCTTCTAAAACGCGCTTGGCCTTTAGCGTGCTTACATTCACTTTCAAGCCAAATGTTGATCTTATTTTCCAAAATAATACCATATAACTTGGCTAAGAGAGGGATAATCATAATTTTCCGATAATTAGAGGGGTTATTTGTATCCCCGCTTTTAAAAATAGGGATAATGAGGCTTTGAGTCCATGGTTTAGGGAATCCTTGCTTGATTGCTTGATTGAAAAGCTTATGGATGTGAGAGATGACGACACGACCTCCAATTTTTAAGATTTCTGCTTGGTAACCTTCAATGTCCTTCGCTTTCACATTTGCCAGATGCTTAACCCCAAAATCTATGTCTTCTAATGAGAAAACTTATTCTAATGTGAGCAAGGTTTCAAAGTTATCTATGACATTTGGGGATTCATAAAGCTTTTTAAAATAGGAAATCCAGTCGTGTAAAGCAATTCTATTATTATCTTTAGTTTTTCTAGTTAGAATCTGCCTCCAGAATTTCTTAGGAGCCACCTTAGAGAGGTGTAAGAGATTTTCTTATATTTTATGAATATATTGCATTTTTTCCTTTTAGTTAGAGATTTGCATATTTTTATCTTGTCAATTTTAAGAGACTCATCAAGAGGTTCCTTAATTTCTCTCCTCTCACTTTTAGAATCTTTATCATACCAAGGGTTGGTTTTGCTATTTCTTTTATTACTTGAAACTTCAATTGAGAACTTGTTAATAGAATATATGAGAGGGTTGTAGTAAAATTATGATAGAGGTCTTCTATGTTGTCTATACTTGATAAAGGAAGCAAATTAATTTTTAATTCATTTAGAAAAATATCATTTCTATTTCTATCAAAGATCAAGTTTTTTTGGCTATGATGATTATCTTCTATGGGATCTCTATGCATGACAAAATTCAGAGTTACAATTAAAGGTCTGTTATCTGAGTCAGGCTCATGGTCATTTAAGATGTCAAAATTCATTATTTCGTTGTATAAAGGGATACCAAAAATAACATAGTCTACCACGCTGCTTCTAAGCCCATGGATATAGGTCATATGGCTAGAATTGGGCCACTTCTTTAGATCGTTGCAAATTATGACATCTTGAGCACTACAAAGCTTGACTAGCTTAGACCCAAACAAATTTTCCCCTAGATCTTTAGAGTTGCGTTTGTACCTTCTAGCTAGAGTAAGATCCAATCAAAGTACATTGTCACTTCATAGCCTTTTTTAATTTTATAAATGCTATGCATATAAAAGAAATACCTTTTAGAATGAAAATATTTTATTTTTGTTTTAATAAATTTGTTAAACTATTTTAAATTATTTCAAATTTCAAATTTAATTGTTTTCAAATTTGATTATAGTAAAAATCATAATAATAAATTTGATGTTTTCATTTATTACAATATCTAAACATAAAATTAACATTTTAAAGAATTTAACCATGAGCATTACTTGCAGAACCATTAGTAATGGTCTCATGGTGGTGGAGCCATGAGCTTTATTTATGGAACCATGAGCATTATTGGTGGAACCATGAGAATTGTTAGTGGAATCTCAAAAACGTTAAGGAACCATGAGCTCTATTTATGGAACCATGAGCTCTATTCATGGTTCCACCAATGATGCTCATGGTTCCATAGCTAGAGTTTATGTTTCCATAACTAGAGTGCATGGTTCCACCAACAATTCTCATTGTTCCACTAACAATGCTTATGGTTCCATAAATAGAGCTCATGGTTCCATAAACAGATCTCTTGGTTCCACCAATAATGATTATGGTTCCACCAATAATGCCCATAGTTCCACAAATGGGAATTGGAATGGTAATAGGAATAAAAAAGGCATTATTGCTGGAACCATGAGCTCTATTTATGGAACCATGAGCATTATTGGTGGAACTATGAGCTCTATTTATGGAATTGTGAACATTGTTGGTGGAACCATGAGCATTGATGTAGAACCATAATTTTTATTTATGAAACATGAGCATTAGTGGTGGAACCATGAGTAATGGTTGCGAGCATTGGTGGTGGAACCATTTATGGAACCATGAGCATTATGGAACCATGGGCATTTATGGAACCATGAGCATTATTAGTGGGAACATGAGCATTATTGGTGGAACCATGCGCATTATAGCATCAATATTGACATAATCATCACATCAATACGCATTATAGCATCAATATTGACATGGATTATAACATTTCGAAGAAAGAGAAAAAATATTGAAATAATCATTAACATCAATTTGAATTGAAAAATGAATGACATTGTATATTAGTAATGGAAATACATAATAAGGAATGAGAAAAACATCACATTTAAATAATCATAAAGACTAACATCAACCTTAATATGATAATTTCAATTTTAAACATTTACCAAATTCTAAAAAGATCATTAATATTAGTAAGAATTATAAAATTAGCTAACATTAAAATTTATGTTAACAATAATATGAATTATAAAATTTCAAGGTCAATGAATTAAAACATTAACATTACTATGATATTTTAAATTTTCAGCATTTACTAAACAATATCGAAATAACCATTAACATCAATATGTACATGGTTCCACCAAATATGTACATGGTTCCACCAACAATGCTCATGGTTCCACTAATAATGTTCCACCACCAATGCTCATGGTTCCACCACCAATGCTCATGGTTCCACTAATAATGTTCCACCACCAATGCTCATGGTTCCACCACCAATGCTCATGGTTCCATAGCTATAGCTCATGGTTACACCAAATATGTACATGGTTCCACCAACAATGACATGGTTCCACTAATAATGTTCAGGGTTCCACCAATGCTCATGGTTCCATAGCTATAGCTCATGGTTACACCAAATATGTACATGGTTCCACCAACAATGCTCATGGTTCCACTAATAATGTTCCACCACCAATGCTCATGGTTCCATAGCTATAGCTCATGGTTACACCAAATATGTACATGGTTCCACCAACAATGCCCATGGTTCCACTAATAATGCCCAGGGTTCCACCAACATTGCTCATGGTTTCATACCTATAGCTCATGGTTCCACCACCAATGCTCATGGTTCCATAGATATAGCTCATGGTTACACCAAATATGTACATGGTTCCACCAACAATGCTCATGGTTCCACTAATAATGTTCAGGGTTCCACCAACAATGCTCATGGTTCCACCAACAATGCTCATGGTTCCACTAATAATGTTCAAGGTTCCACCAACAATGCCCATGGTTCCATAGCTATAGCTCATGGTTCCACCACCAATGCTCATGGTTCCACAGCTATAGCTCATGGTTCCACCAAATATGTACATGTTTCCACCAACAATGCTCATGGTTCCACTAATAATGTTCAGGGTTCCACCAACAATGCTCATGGTTCCATAGCTGGTTCCACCAACATTGCTCATGGTTCCATAGCTTTAGCTCATGGTTCCACCAATAATGCTCATGGTTCCACTAATAATGCTCATGGTTCCACTAATAATGCTCATGGTTCCACTAATAATGCTCATGGTTCCACTAATAATGCTCATGGTTCCACTAATAATGCTCATGGTTCCACTAATAATGTTCAGGGGTCCACCAACAATGCTCACGGTTCCACCAACAATGCCCATGGTTCCATACCTATAGCTCATGGTTCCACCACCAATGCTCATGGTTCCATAGATATAGCTCATGGTTACACCAAATATGTACATGGTTCCACCAGCAATGCTCATGGTTCCACTAATAATGTTCAGGGTTCCACCAACA
>LPNX010711149.1:235082-247145 GCA_001517045.1 Pseudotsuga menziesii | reverse complement strand
ACAACAAGTTGGAGCTTGTATAAAAAATATTGATTTTCTCTCATATCGATGTCTAAAGTCAGCAAGTTGGTGCTTACACAAATAACTAAAGTCCTTACAGATTGGTTCCTATAATATGCAAGTTGGTGCTTGTATGTGTGATTGGTGTCCCAATTAGATTGGTGTCAGAGTGAATTGGTGCTCCCATTTGGAGATTGGTTTCTCCTATCTATCTGAGTCAAAATTTATTTCATGTATATAAATATGTAAATATATAAATTTATTTTTTATATTATTTGCACATTGGTGTTCTTTACTATTGAAGTATAATTTATTTAGTGGAAAAATTGTATAATTTTCTATTTATAGTGATTCGCCGCCCCTCTCAACATATATAAGAATTCTAATAGTGTACTGGCTATGTACAAACTGGTTAAGTGAAACAATCACACAATACGTAAATTCCAAAGGTTGGGAAAGTAGTTGCAAGTAATAGGTCTATATGACGAGTACCCTGAGGTGAAGGTATGGGCATGCATTGGGTGAATATGCATAACCCATTACCAAGGAAGTGTGGGAAACTAAGTCCTTTTGCTAAAACATGGGTAGTGCCACACAATAGTGAGGGATAAAAGTGAAAAATTTAGCACCAGAGTGTGCATCCCTTATGGTTCCACACTTACCCTCCTTAACACTAAGTTTGCACTGGGTGAGAAACATGAAAATCATGGTTATAATTTTTTCTAGTCAAAATCGCATTTAAAATGCAATATATCAAATGATTTCTCAATGCCAATCAAGGATTCCTCAAGGATTTCTTATACCAAGGATGGAAGAGTAAGGTACAAATATTTGTTCAAGAAATTGGATTGTTACAGGAAACCAAGCAAAACTTCCCAAAATAAATAGAGGTCATTATCTAATTTACTCATTATTACCAATCTCAAATAGATTACACATTTCATTTATCTTTTAAAGACAAATGTTACAATGATTGTTCTATGGAGTTGAATTTGGAAAAACATATTGGTGGTGGTTATTATACTGTCATTAAAATTCCCCTAACAAATCCTCCTCCTCTATGACGTCCTATTTCAGGCATATTTAAGGGATATAGGTAGGTTGTTGTGAAATGCCTAATAATTCACAATGTTATCAAATATGAAATAATTAGTTTGCTTCTTAAATTTTAATTTTAATAGCTAGATGCATATTTCTTTTGTAATAAAGATTCTATAAACAATTAGAATATGTTGTCAAAGATTATGATTGAAAGGAACAATTCCATAAACCATTGGAAAACTATGGAATAGGGCTACTTAAGGAGGTAGGGAACTATGAACTAGCTTTTTTAAGGGTAGATTATTATTAGGATTTCACATCATATTTAATTTGTTAATAGTTATCACATCCACAAGCTACACAATTGAAAACTTGTTAACTCCTAACAATATAATAGCTCCACACAAATCCTCTCCAGGACAATAAAGAGACCATTGATGTTTTATTGATATGCAGTAAATCAATTTCATAGAATATGAGAATCGTCTATATTATAAAAAATTAGAGCGTCAACCATTTTGGTAATTTGTTTATCTAAACAACTTAATGATTTGGCTAATAATATATAATACAAAGTTAAACCTATAAGCCTATAAGCATATTCCATTTAGTGATGACTATAAAAAACAATACTTTCCAAATAGCTTCCAAAGATAAAGAACACATATTAACCAGTATAGACCCATATAAATTTGGTTCTATGTAGCCCCCAGAGGGATCAAATCCACACACCCTTGTTTTAGTGAAGGAAAGAAAGTGCCACATTTCATAATACCAGAGTTATATGGGTCCATACTTGTTACATTATGGATGCATTTTATTATGGCATTCTAATATGATTGTTTTTCTCAAATGGAACATTTCTCTTTTATTTCTTTTGTTTCTACTTTTTATGTCAACCATGCTATTTTTTTTACTTCTTATGTTTCGTTTTACATTTTTTTTACTTCTTTATTTTATGTTGGCTTTAATAGTATGTTTCTACTTTTTATATGACTATAACATTTTTTTTACTTCTATTGTTTTAACATATTTATTTTATGTCTGCTATAATATTTGGGATAGACTTACACATCCCCACCCACCGTCTAAAAATGAGGCTCTAGGCTCAATAACAAATGTATTATAACAGTATAATTTAGACTTCACCAATAAGTCCACAACTCCATTCACATAATCAAGGCTTAAATTATTTGAATAAAGATTATTAATATTGGTTTGCAAGGTATAGGGCCTTTTTTGGAGATCTAGTGTTGAGATCTTTAACCATGGTTATGTTTCTAATTTTATGAAAAAATGGATCAAATGTTAGAAAATGAGTTTCAAGTTCATATTTTCTAAATTTCAAGTTTATATTTTTATATCTTGATGTCTTGTTATAATGGTAGCTAACTATAGTGGTAAAATGCAGATAACTTTAAAAATTATTTTCAAAGTCTATCTCCAAATTATGGTAAAATGAATTAAGTTCATTAACAATAGAAATAACTTCGAACATCCATGTAGTCGGCTTGGATTTATCTTTGATCTTTTCTACTAGAATAGCCTACAATTTGTCCCCAATGAAAGTAACAATATAAACTCACATTTAAGCACTAAATTACTAGTGCCCTATTCAAAGTACTTTTTCAATGACTACACGACTCTACCAAGTGGTTATCTCAAAGTATTCAACAATTTTGTAAGAACTCAGGCCTAGTGATAACCACTCTCTCTCTCTACCCTGACCCTCCCTCTCTATTTCACCCATTGCTCCTACCCTTACCCCTCTCTCTCTTTGTCTCTCCTAGTCCCCCTCCCCCTACCATTGCCCCCATCTCTCTCACTACCCCCACCTTTTATAGTCTATATGTTTGGTTTTTGTAGGTTGATTCCATCACTCAAAGGTTACACTTACAAAGACATATATCTTAATCATTTGCTAAAAATATAAAGTAAAAGATCAAACTTGTTATAAACATTTTCAACAAATAAAATTTATCTTTTGTTAAAACATGATTCAATTTCCTATATTTCTATAATTATTTAAATCAATAAATGTATACACTTACCTATGTAAAACAAGTAACAATTAACTGATTTAAAAATATTTAGAAACAAGTTGAGTGGAATAAAGTGAACTTTAAATGCCAAAACATACTTTTTCATAAATACCCCTTAACATGTAATACCATTTTCCACCTCATTAGCTTAAAAATATGAAGTCCTCAAATTTATGCAAATTTGTCCAAAATCACCCATGGCTAGTAAAATTGACTTTTAAGTGAATCCATGGTTCAAAAAGGATTGAAAAACTATAAATGTTTGTCTGCATGTATATTCATTTACATGTAGTAGATATATATAAACTCTCAGTATATCACACACCAGGCAGTCGTGACCTTACATATTATTCAACAGAAACTCATATTTTTCCACATGACAGAGGTGAAATTCTCCCATTTCTCAAACCGGACGGAAGTCCAACTCCCTTGTCGAAAGGGTTTTTATGTCAGACGCCGCGTGGTACACTCTAAAACCTGTTACATATCGAAATTGACTCAAAAATCAGATCCAGAAGACCAAATGGGCTCTTCTGTAAGGTACTGTTCTGATCAGCACCACAGGCTCATCCCACTCCTAGGCTTTATAACATTATACGACCCAACATCTCATTGCTTGCTGGAAGTTATTTCTCACAGTATTTCTCTCTTTCAGCCCACCATGCCCAAAAACACTTTGGTCCAATTACATTAGCTGGGAGTGCGCAGGGCATGAGTGGTGATCCATGGATGCTCTGCAACAAAACAAATATTGCTCATCAATATTGAATGGATTTAACAGAACCCAAAAACCATTTTGGTATTGAAATTGCAATACTCAATATTAGAAGAAAATGGTAGAAAAGAAACGAGGGAATACCAAGGACTTGATGTGCGCTGAGTCTCTTGGTGACGTCTCTGCAGAGCATCCGGTGTATCAAGTCCTTGGCGGAGTGCGATATCGAGAGCCACAGATCACTTGGGAACGGAAGGCGTCCATAGAGGACGGCCTCAAATATCTCCTGCGGCGTGTCTCCCACAAAAGGAGCAACTGCACTCAGCATTATGTAGAGGATCACCCCTGCGCTCCACACATCCACTTTCTCACTGTAATCCTTCCCTCTCAACACCTCCGGAGCTACATAATACGGAGTACCCACAATCCCTTGCACTAATGCTTGCCCTGAATACATTAATCTGATCATTTCAGCCATGGGATTCATCGATCCATTACTTAAAATTCCATAGACTTGTATGAGAGACAAATGGGTCAAGCATAACGAGCATACCTGGAGAGAAAGAGCAGGCCTGTCCAAAGTCTGCAAGCTTGATTTGAGCTGCGAGGGAATTTGAATCGTCAGCAAAGAGAATGTTGTCAGGTTTAACATCTCGGTGGGCGATTCCCATGGAGTGGCAATAGCTGATGGCCTCCATGAGCTTCTTTAGGATAGTGGCGGCCTCTTCCTCGGAGAAGGGTACCGTATTCTTCCTATTGACGATTCTGTCAAATAGATCTCCGCCTGAGCACATCTCCATTACCAGATGGACAAAGTCATGATCCTCATAAGCTTCATAAAGGGCAACCACAGCAGGGTGACTTGAGACATACTGCATGATCTTGATTTCATTGTTGAGGCATTCTCTGTCAATGGAATCGACTAGATCTGCTTTTCTTATGGTCTTGCAGGCGTCCTGTTGCCCACTTTGCTTGTTCCAACATATCCTTATCACTCCGAATCTGCCTGAAAGATATCTTTTGAAATAGAGTAGGAGGGAAACTCGAGGTTCAAATATTTGAATTTGAAATTGACCGCCATCTGAAACACCCGTCTCATCGTAGGGCTGCCAACTCAGAGAACCTCGAGTCAAACAACGAAGGCAATTTAATGCATTGCGTGAAGCATGTTGGGATCGGAGTTTTTGAAGCAAGATACCGGAAAAGAACCTACTATGGATCACGCCATGGATGTATCATGAACATCACTGCCTCACCATACATTATGCCATTGAGAGCTCGTGTGTCTCTGACATTGACAGAGTCGTCTTAAAGACGATTCTGTCCAGTATATAGCGCTCGCCATTATTGTTTATAATTGGCATGGCATAGAAGCCGAGTTTGTATATCTGGCTGTTCAGACCTTGCATTATATATGGCAATTAGTTTCCGCAAAAAAGAGAACACCAGTTTTGAAGCTCTATGATTTAGTCAGTCAATCCAAGCCTCAAGGCTTGTATTTAGGTATTCTGCCACTCTTTTCTCTGTGTATTGCTTTCAAAGTCATAAACTTTTCATGGATTTTCAGATTTATTGCAGGTTTCTCGGTTTTGTTTTAGAAATTATAACAGCTATAGAAAGACATCAATTAAAAGATGAATTCATCAAATTCATTATTATGTTTGTGTGTTTTTGTTGATGTGTTTGTCTCTGTGAATGCAAGATTTAAAGGATCTGTCAACTGCGTATAGTAAAGCCTGCTCGAAAGCATGTAAATTGGCGTGAAAATTTTATTTTTTTTAAAAAAAAATTCCACAAGTGTCGCTTAAGCGACGGTTTCTGCTGTCGCTTTTCCGACGCCTTATCTAGCTCGCCGTCGCTTATCCGACGGTAAAATGTGTCGCTTTTCCGACGTTTAGTTTAATATACGTCGCTTATCCGACGGTTGTTGATGTCGCTTATCCGACGCTTTTAGTTAATTTTCGTCGCTTAAGCGACGGTTCTGAAGGCTATTTTCTCAAAAAAATCTTGCTACCGTCGAAAATATTCTGTCGCTTAAGCGACGGTTACATAGGTGTCGCTTAACCGACGGTTATTTAAGTGTCAGCTAACCAACGACAAGTTTCCGACGCTTAAAAAAAATCAAAGTGTCATACATGCGACAGGAAAGTGTCGAAAATCCGACATGACGGCCGTCGGATTTTTGGTCGAAATGTAGTAGTGACACTTAAAATTGCATCCCTCGGTCCCTGCACTCTTTGTACCAAATTAAAATATCAATGTTATTCGGTAATATAATTAGAGTCAAACTTGATAAATACCTAGCCCTTTATTTTTTTACTCGCATATGTATTCTTTCTCGTATGACAAATTAATGCAGATTTTAGTTTACTTGCCATTGATTACATGGGCTGTGCCCTCCATATATTCACTAGACTTGTTTTAACACAAACTTATATTATCTACATATACACAACTTTCTCTCATTTTTTCAAGATATTGAAGTTCTCTTCGGCGTTTCATTTCCCCGCTTTGAGGGTATGCTAGTTTTTATAATTTTTAAAAAGTGCCAGTAAATTAGACACAACACTTTTTGATGCAAGAGCACACCTATTGTAATCCAATACGGTGCAAAGTTCATTGAGTCAGCTATCAATGGCCTTACAATGACCAATATGTGGCAACTTCTGATCTCTTTCAACACTTTGATGCAAGAGCACATCTATTGTAATCCAATATGGTGCAAAGTTCATCGAGTCAGCTATCAATGGCCTTACGATGACCAATATGTGGCAACTTCTGATCTCTTTGGTGTCAACTGCACAAAGAGTTAGTTGAGCGATTTTAGGAATTCAATTGAACTTTAAAAAGACCAATTGTGTTATAAATTAGAGAGAACAGGTGGTCAGGTAGTCAGGAGAGGGCGCAGTTCAGAATAAGCTCGGAGGAGCTTTCTAAGCCATGGGGATGTGAGGGAAACTGCAACTGCATCCCTTGATGTTGAGAAAAGTATCTGTGGGGCTTGCATGCCCATTTTTTAGCTATAGTAGTAGAATGTAATTGTGACTATAATTTCAATGGTAATTTACTCTTACGTATTGTGGGACAAGTTCTTTGTGAAATGACTTGTTTTTCTGTCATTTTTAAGATCTGTTCTCTTCAGATTTGTGAATGCCCTGCAGCTTGAGTGTCTATATCAGATTGGTATTAGAGCAACTTGATCCCTAGGAGTTAAAAATAAATTAGTTTCTTCTATTGCGTTTTCTTGTGCAAGTTAAAGATGACAAAAAATTATGAGGAAGAAACCAAAGACACTGGGAAAAGTATTGTGGAGAGGACTTACATGATGATGTAAAGATTTGAATCAAGGAGAAGAACCATTGTGTTGCTAAGGGAAGCATTAGAAAACACCACAGTGCTTGTGAATTAGCTCATGGAAGCCATAATGAGAGTGAGGATCGCTGGAAAAACAACCCAGCGAGAGTTGTTTGTGGTTTAGGTAGCTAATGGGTCAACATTCCATGAGGTCAATGCATATCTATATTTGTAGCAATCTGAGGTGTATGCAAAAAAGAGAGCCATTGTTACAAGGATGGAAGCTAGAGATTTACATGTTGAAATGAAGATTTAGTTGGAAAGAAGAATAAAGTGTTCTTGGAGGAGCATCAGATTGCACAGAGGTGCATTGTTATTAGGTGTGGTTAAGGTATTGGATACAGAAGCCATATTGAGAATAGTGTTAAAAAGAGTGAGTTGTTGAGAAGCCAACAAGAGATTGGCTAACTAAAATTAACTTGGAAGTTAAAAATGAAGTGGTTGAGTAGAGAAGAAAAAGACAACATAAGAGAAGAGATTCAAATGATTAAGTAATTAATCAAGGAGCTGGAAAATGAATAGCATAGAAAGAAAGAAAACCAAGGCATAAGGAGAAGGATAAAGAAAAATTAAAAGTGGAAGAAAGATGTGAAAGGGAGAAAATAGCAAAAGAGGTCCTAGTTGAAGAAGAATATGAAGAAGCACAAGTTCGCTACCACTCAAAAGAGTGTGACGCCCTTGGAGAAAAGTGCAAAGTGGTAGCAAAGGAAAAGTTGAAAATGGTAGCAGATTCTTTTCAAAGTGGTAGAAAAGGAAAAGTTGAAAATGGTAGCAGATAGGCATGCTACTGAATGTATACATGAATAATTTGTGGAGGAGAAAGTTGCTATTTACATCTCAACAAAGGGTGTGGAAACATTAGTGAAGTGTGAAGAAGATGCCTCATGAAGTTGTGATGGAGTCACATGTTATAGTAGTGATTGCTCTTGTGGAGTGTGGAAATAATGTGAGGAGGAAGGAGAGGCTCTATTTGGTTGCAGGCCTAAAGAATTGGTGAACTTGGAAATAGATGAAGAAAATACTCCCACAAGGCATGGTGAGGAAGAGAGAATCAAGAAGGATGAGCATGCAACAGACTGTATGCAGAAACATCAATGGGTTGAGTTAGGTTTCAGACCTGTTGTAGTATTCTTTACTCCCTTATTACATGAAGATAGAAATGAGAAGAAAGGAGGAGCAAGGAACATGAATATTGCCGAATAAATTCCTAGTGTAGAGTGTACAACAACATACCCACTAGTGAGTTGAATTTAGCTGTTCAAAGAGAAATTGCAGTGAAGTGAGCTATTATTGCTACGATTGAATGGAAGATGATTCTATTCAAGAGTGGTATTATTCATATAATGTATTTGATGCCATCATACATTTAGTAAATGTAGCTAATCATAATGAGGAAGCAAAGGAGTACTTTATGGTGATGATGTTGCTGACAATGAAACTTGTAGCAAAAAAATGTTATGCTATTAGTGTGGAAGGATGCTCAAAGATTGTAGCAGAAATTGCAACTGTGATCAATGTGAGGTTTTGCCTTCACACGATGGCGTTTCTTCAGAACTGGAATTGATAGATGAGTTAAGGAGAGCTGGAAAAAGACTAAAGAGATAGAGGGACCTGATGTGGAAATTTCAAACAAAAGAATGTGACGGTGAAGATGTTGCTAACAAGTCTAATTGGATCACAAGTCCCCATGGTGAGTGGATTGTTGTCATATCTTCCAAATGTAAATCTCCAACTTCAGAAAAACCTTTGTTAAAACCAGATGTTAGCAAGGGCTCCTCCATCCAGATGCTTGCATTCAGAGAAGAAAAGTGCACTGCCAGCTTCGAGGTTGTCAAGTGGGAAGAGTTGCAGCCAAGAGGTGAAGTAAATCAATACTCGGACGCCGAGGTCTCAGCAGAACAGCCTCAACATCAACCACCTTCCAGCACTTTTACCAAGACTCTGCATCATTACTCATTTTCAATGGCTGCAGCATCCCATATGATTGATGAAGCTTGGGACTTGTATGGACATTCATCTCAGAGCATTGTTGATGGTGATCCTGGAGAAAGGTTTTGATGCTTGGGACTTGTATAGATATCATCTCAGAGCATTGTTCATAGTGATCCTGGAGAAAGGTTTTGAACCTTAAATTCATTCCAGAGCATTGTTGATAGTGATCCTGGAAAAAGGTTTTGAACCTTGGGACTTGTTTGGAAATTCATTCCAGGGCATTGTTGATGGTGAGCCTGCAGAAGGGTTTTATACTGGAGCAGCTTACTGCCCTGTTGGAAAGGTTTTGAACCTTGGGACTTGTATGGAAATTCATTCTAGGATATTGTTGATGGTGATCTTGCAGAAAGGTTTTATACTGGAGCAGCTTACTGCCCTGTTGGAGAAAGGTCTTATACGGGATCAGCTTACTGCCCTGTTGGTGTATGTACACTACACAACTTTGTCATAGAAATCTGATAAATCTGCAATTGTACAATAGCTGCAGGGTAGATACTTACCCGTCATTTTGATTCAAAATTAACTACAATTGTATTTTTTCAGTGACATATTTGAATTGAAATGATAAAGAAAGTCAATGCCAATTGGCAATTAGCTTGCAGACACTGTCAATTGAGATCCCTTTTAGTCTGATTTCTTCTTATTGACTTGAGGTGAATGAATGGGACAGGTTTAAAAATTTGACTATTTTGGTAGGAATATAGGTCTTTTTATTTTACAAAATTGGAAGTTAATTGTGTTTTATTGTCATTTTGATGATAAAAAATGGATTCAAAATCCTTAAAAACTTCTGGAACACCCAAAAATCCAGAACATAGCATTAGTAAGACTATCTTTCCCTCTTATCTGATGTAAAGTTACATCAATGTCACTTTTCCTTGAGTTTGCTGAAACTTTTTTATCACACTGAGGGCAAAAGAATCCAGATATAAGAATATCTATGTTTCCCAAATTCACTTCTGAACCAACATTTTGGTGGAGTTGACCACATAATTGGTTTCTAAAAGAGTAGCGGAGATACATGCGATGTATCCAATATCATGAGCTACAATTTCACGAATTTTGTCAGATTTGTGCAAGACCCTGAAATATCAGAAAGCCAGTATCAGTAACTGATAAGTACGAAAGTTGGATTGAGGTTAATAATGCCTAACTGTATTTTAAGCAGCACCTACTCCAATCTTTTACACATGGCTGTAATAATATCATACCTAGGATTGAATGCAAGAATAGGCATAGATGCAACAGCTTCAGCTCGGACATCAGCACTCTGATCTTGCAATGCTAGGTCCAAAACCTCGAGAATGTTTTCACTCATTGCTTTGATCCCTATATTAGACAACATACTGATAACTTTGCACTTTGACTTCCTGATGATATCAGATTGGCTGTCAATATTAAGAAACAACCATGGAAGTTTTAAAATTGAAAAAAGGGTTTCTGTGTTCTCAAATTGTTCTCTGCTGCTTGGATCAGCACATATATTGGTTATAAGCCTCATTTCTCCAGGAAGAAAACCTACATTCAGTACATACTAATTCAAATTATTAACAGAATAAGACTTGTAACTTTACATCTGCAACAAATCAAAAAAACATTCAGGAGAATCAATTTGAAAAAATAAACAACTTCAGAGGTAGGCCCTGCTTTCGTGTTTGATCTTAAATTTGGAACCACCAAACTATTTTCACTTTAAAACTTACTTTGTAAAAGAAATATCCTATCCACTGCATCCAGATATATGGATAGCTGAAAGATTGTAAGAGTTCCTTCCTGGCCCTGGAATCAGAAATAGAAAAGTAAAACTAGAAAGCAAAATGAAAAGAAAATTGACTGTTATACAAAGTTACAAACAAACCACAACCTATGAAAGACATTTGAGTCTAAAAACAAGAACCTTTATAGACATCCATAATAAAAAGGAAACTGTTAGTATCTCAATACCTTCTTTACACTTTGTTATCTTGTAATTTTAACCACTAGTACATAAAAGTCAATTCATATCCACCCTAAAGATTTGCTTCTATAGAAATTATGGTGATAAAGCAGGATAATATGCAATGGCAATGATGGGAGGTGCAAGGTGAATAGAAATGCTTGGAATAAGGTGGAACATTAGATCAAATAAAGACACATAAACAAACACATTTCCTGGCATGGGAATTATAGAAGGAAGAAAGTGCAGATCCAAACAGCCAACAATGGATAGGTAAGCTGGATGGAAGCCATGGTATGCCAATCATTTTATACTATTTTTAAGGGAAACAATGCATGTACTAACTTACAGCTGTCCCTTTGACTAAAGGCTGGTTTAGGCAGGGGGGCCAACAACTTGGTTGAGCTAACGACCTTAAAACTACTGCTAGTTCTGTCTGCTGAAAAGGGTGTCCAAAAATTACAAATCTTTGGCAGGTCACTTTGTTAAATTCAGATTTGACCTTGTAAATCTGGGTGTTAATCTACAGTACATATTTGTGGTTATCACCCGCAGTGAGCTCAATATTTCAAAGTTCACCATTCGACATCAATGGTTCATGAGTATTTCATGGGGTGGACTGGTTAGTCAGTCCACTTGGCACTAACGTAGCATCGATGGTGCGTGAGTATTTTACGGGGTGAATTGGTTAGTCAGTCCACAAACACAGATTTTGGGCAGTCCCTAACAGCAAAAACATTTATCTTGGGCATCAGTTCTGGAATTTTGGGCAGCTGGAAGAAATTAAGGCAGAAAGCCCTAATTTGGATTTCTTCTGTAAAATTCATCTTTTTGGATTTTTGATCTGTGGTTCAAACCTATTAGGGTTTGAGAACTACTGAAGAACATTCATCTCAGAATTCTGAGAAACTCAAGTCATCTCATTTAAGAGATGAATTACTAATGCTTTGGGGGTTTTTGTCCCCATGAAAAACTCTTTTGTT
>LPNX010711149.1:216808-232978 GCA_001517045.1 Pseudotsuga menziesii | reverse complement strand
CTATCCTGGAAATTGCAATTCGCTCCAAATCCAGTACTGTGCTTAATTTGAGCAAACTGTGCATACAATATCAATATGTGTGGGGAAAGCTATGGATCTATACGACCCCTCTGCTCTGAGTTGAGCTGTGCGATCTGTGAATTTCCATTAGGTAGGCCACACAGACAGCCTTCTCACGGTATTATGCTAAAAGGTGAATCCTTGCGTGAATGGCATTTGTAGGTTCCGCGCCCTATGTGATTTTGGCTTTTTTTTTACTAACGTGCCGTCGGTTAAGCGACGGTTCCCCGCCCTATGTGACTTTTGGCCTTTCTTTGGTTGTTTGGATGACCTTTTTTGACCAACTCGCCGTCGGTTAAGCGACGGTTATGAGAATATCCGTCGCTTAACCGACACGTATGGCCACATTTACAAAAAAAAATATAACTTTGTGATTTTTGGTAAGTTTAAAAAGAGAAATCCACGCGCCGTCGGATTTTGGATCGAAATCTAGTAGTGAATAGACTCTTGTCAACAAAGGAGGGTTCAAACTTTGACACAACAATCCATCTCTTTGGAAAAAACATTATTGCAAACAATCATAAGAAATACATGCGCCAAGCATTTTCTATTCCTATTGCACGATCGGTTGTAGATTTCACCAATGGTTCAAATCCACAGCAAGATGATGACCATCAATTAGAAAAATAGATATTGCTATTTGTGGAGCAGCGAGTACTGCTATCTTGCAATTTATGGGTCCAATGAGGAATAGTCAATGGGTTCACATGGAGTGGTCATGCAAATTATATACATGCCTATGTTCTTGTGGCATTTGATAAATACATTGGCCCTCCAAGGGAGCAATCTCAACAAAATCACATACTGATTCCATTTATAAATCAAAGTAACAAGAAATAAATCCCCCTCAAGATGGCTTGGGCAACGACTATCAATAAATCCCAAGGACTGACATTAACAAGGTCAACCATTGACATCGGTAACACTAAACGTCAAGGCTTGAAATTCACGACACTGTCATGTACTACAACAATAGAAGGAATGTGAATTCCACCATCGCTCTCCTTTGACCGCTATGTAAAGATGAAATACACTTCATATGTCACACTTCACAAAAAGGAAGAGGCATGCCTTCATTCTATGTTCCTTTCACACTTAAAATTGCATCCCTCAATCCCTGCACTCTTTGTACCAAATTAAAATATCAATGTTATTCGGTAATATAATTAGAGTCAAACTTGATAAATACCTAGCCCTTTATTTTTTTACTCGCATATGTATTCTTTCTCGTATGACAAATTAATGCAGATTTCAGTTTACTTGCCATTGATTACATGGGTTGTGCCCTCCATATATTCACTAGACTTGTTTTAACACAAACTTATATTATCTACATATACACAACTTTCTCTCATTTTTTCAAGATATTGAAGTTCTCTTCGGCGTTTCATTTCCCCGCTTTGAGGGTATGCTAGTTTTTATAATTTTTAAAAAGTGCCAGTAAATTAGACACAACACTTTTTGATGCAAGAGCACACCTATTGTAATCCAATACAGTGCAAAGTTCATTGAGTCAACTATCAATGGCCTTACGATGACCAATATGTAGCAACTTCTGATCTCTTTCAACACTTTGATGCAAGAGCACACCTATTGTAATCCAATACGGTGCAAAGTTCATCGAGTCAGCTATCAATGGCCTTACGATGACCAATATGTGGCAACTTCTGATCTCTTTGGTGTCAACTGCACAAAGAGTTAGTTGAGCGATTTTAGGAATTCAATTGAACTTTAAAAAGACCAATTGTGTTATAAATTAGAGAGAACAGGTGGTCAGGTAGTCAGGAGAGGGCGCAGTTCAGAATAAGCTCGGAGGAGCTTTCTAAGCCATGGGGATGTGAGGGAAACTGCAACTGCGTCCCTTGATGTTGAGAAAAGTATCTGTGGGGCTTGCATGCCCATTTTTTAGCTATAGTAGTAGAATGTAATTGTGACTATAATTTCAATGGTAATTTACTCTTACGTATTGTGGGACAAGTTCTTTGTGAAATGACTTGTTTTTCTGTCATTTTTAAGATCTGTTCTTTTCAGATTTGTGAATGCCCTGTAGCTTGAGTGTCTATATCAGATTGGTATTAGAGCAACTTGATCCCTAGGAGTTAAAAATAAATTAGTTTGTTCTATTGCGTTTTCTTGTGCAAGTTAAAGATGACAAAAAATTATGAGGAAGAAACCAAAGACACTGGGAAAAGTATTGTGGAGAGGACTTACATGATGATGTAAAGATTTGAATCAAGGAGAAGAACCATTGTGTTGCTCAGAGAAGCATTAGAAAACACCACAGTTCTTGTGAATTAGCTCATGGAAGCCATAATGAGAGTGAGGATCGCTGGAAAAACAACCCAGCGAAAGTTGTTTGTGGTTTAGGTAGCTAATGGGTCAACATTCCATCATTAGAGGAATTTTGGGGTCTAAAATGGGCCTCCTAAGAAAAATAATAAAATAATGGTTAAAATAATAAAATAATATTAATTAATTTTGGAGGAAGAAAGAAAAAAAATACTTTTTGTGTTCGTATTTTCGACATATCTCCCTGTGTTTTTACTCAAATTTCGATCGAGAGCGCTCATTGGATGCTGAATTTGATTCCGCATCCAACGAGTATCCACAATGAATACTTTTGACGGACCCCGCTACCCAAAAAACAAGAAATATCTGAAAAAACGTGATGATAACATCATCATCATGTTTTTTCAGGTATTTCTTGTTTTTGGGGGAGCGGGGTCCGTCAAAAGTATGCAGTGTGGGTACTCGTTGGATGCAGAATTAAATTCCACATCCAATGAGCTCTCCCGATTGAAATTTGAGTAAAAACACAATGAGATATGTCGAAAATACGAACAAAAAAAGTAGTTTTTTTTAATGACAAATATGCCAATTCAACCATTATGGTTGACTTATTTTATTGAAATTCTATTGGTTCTTGAATTCCAACTCACAAAAACTTATTTTGGCACGTTTTCTTATAAGGCCCATTTTAGACCCCAAATTTCCTCTAATGGAGGTCAATGCATATCTATATTTGTAGCAGTCTGAGGTGTATGCAAAAAAGAGAGCCATTGTTACAAGGATGGAAGCTAGAGATTTACATGTTGAAATGAAGATTTAGTTGGAAAGAAGAATAAAGTGTGCTTGGAGGAGCATCAGATTGCACAAAGGTGCATTGTTATTAGGTGTGGTTAAGGTATTGGCTACAGAAGCCATATTGAGAACAGTGTTAAAAAGAGTGAGTTGTTGAGAAGCCAACAAGAGATTGGCTAACTAAAATTAACTTGGAAGTTAAAAATGAAGTGGTTGAGTAGAGAAGAAAAAGACAACATAAGAGAAGAGATTCAAATGATTAAGTAATTAATCAAGGAGCTAGAAAATGAATAGCATAGAAAGAAAGAAAACCAAGGCATAAGGAGAAGGATAAAAAAAAATTAAAAGTGGAAGAAAGATGTGAAAGGGAGAAAATAGCAAAAGAGGTCCTAGTTGAAGAAGAATATGAAGAAGCACAAGTTTGCTACCACTCAAAAGAGTGTGACGCCCTTGGAGAAAAGTGCAAAGTGGTAGCAAAGGAAAAGTTGAAAATGGTAGCAGATTCTTTTCAAAGTGGTAGCAAAGGAAAAGTTGAAAATGGTAGCAGATAAGCATGCTACTGAATGTATACATGAATAATTTGTGGAGGAGCAAGTTGCTATTTACATCTCAACAAAGGGTGTGGAAACATTAGTGAAGTGTGAAGAAGATGCCTCATGAAGTTGTGATGGAGTCACATGTTATAGTAGTGATTGCTCTTGTGGAGTGTGGAAATGAATGTGAGGAGGAAGGAGAGGCTCTATTTGGTTGCAGGCCTAAAGAATTGGTGAACTTGGAAATAGATGAAGAAAATACTCCCACAAGGCATGGTGAGGAAGAGAGAATCAAGAAGGATGAGCATGCAACAGACTGTATGCATAAACATCAACGGGTTGAGTTAGGTTTCAGACCTGTTGTAGTATTCTTTACTCCCTTATTACATGAAGATAGAAATGAGAAGAAAGGAGGAGCAAGGAACATGAATATTGCCGAAGAAATTCCTAGTGTAGAGTGTACAACAACATACCCACTAGTGAGTTGAATTTAGCTGTTCAAAGAGAAATTGCAGTGAAGTGAGCTATTATTGCAACGATTGAATGGAAGATGATTCTATTCAAGAGTGGTATTATTCATCTAATGTATTTGATGCCATCATACATTTAGTAAATGTAGCTAATCATAATGAGGAAGCAAAGGAGTACTTTATGGTGATGATGTTGCTGACAATGAAACTTGTAGCAAAAAAATGTTATGCTATTAGTGTGGAAGGATGCTCAAAGATTGTAGCAGAAATTGCAACTGTGATCAATGTGAGGTTTTGCCTTCACACGATGGGGTTTCTTCAGAACTGGAATTGATAGATGAGTTAAGGAGAGCTGGAAAAAGACTAAAGAGACAGAGGGACCTGATGTGGAAATTTCAAACAAAAGAATGTGACGGTGTGCAGACTAAGGCATGCTTTGGATTGGTTGAGAAGACAGATGACCGAATGGCTATGAACAAGGAACTTTATATTTTTTTTAAACGTGGGGAATATGATGCAGGAGCACACCCATTGTACTCCAACATGCTGCAGAATTCCTTGAGTCACTTGTCAGTGGCCTTGCGATGACCAATACGTGGCAACTTCTGATCCGTTTGTTGTCAAATGCATTGAGAGTTAGTTGTGTGATTTTAGGAATTCAGTGGAACATTAAATGACAAGTTTTGTTATAAATTAGAGGGAACGGGTGCTCAGGAGGAAGGGACAGTTCACAATAAGCTTGGAGGAGCTTTCTGAGCCATGGGGATGTGAAGAAAACTGAGACTGCATCCCCTGATGTTGATGAAGGTATCTTTGAGGCTTGCGTGCCCATTTTTTAGGCAGAGTTGTAGAATGTAATTGTGACTGTAATTTTGATGGTAATTTATTCTTGTGTATTGTGGCACATGTTCTTTGTGAAATGATTTGTTTTTCGGTTAATTTTTAAGATATGTTCTTTTCAAATTTGTGAATGCCCTGCAGCTTGAGTGTCCGCATCACACTTGCTCAGAACATGCCAATGTAACTCATTTCCACATTTTATGCAAAATTCTAAATCCTTATGAGGCATTGAATAATTAATGTTTTCTTGGTATTTTTTAACAACTAGTAAGATGGTCTAGAAAACTTATGTTTAATTAAAAATGAAAGTGGACAAAGAAGTTTTCGTAGGTAAAAGCACATATATCAATCTCTTAATCACTTGATAAGCATTAACAAGAAAATTGGCAGCAAGTACTGAAACCTGCTGAATAGTTCTCTTTGAAATGACTAACTGTAGCTACAATTAAGCATTAGAAAGTTCAGGCTCCTTCCCAAGATTACTTGAGACGAAAAACTAAGGCATAGAAATTTTACAGATAAAGCATTATACTTGGATATTTCTTTCCGATAAACGAGACCATTTTAGTCACGATATGAATGTTTCATAATTCCTCTCATCCTACTCATGCGGATATATTGTTGAAGCAATTGTAGCCTCTTGCATCTGCATGTGAAGAGAATATCGTAGATAATATAACAACCTAGTTCCTATACTGCAAAATTTGTTGAGAGAGGGCACTTCTGAACTTGGGACAAACACTGGCAGAAATTTCAACCAACACTAAATTTTATACTTCGCATGCCATCTTTACCTTACTAGATAGCTATGTACACAATGTACAAAGTACAGAGGTGGTCAGAAGCAGGAAAAACAGTTACTTGATTTATGACATATGTGGATCCAGTACCATGGAATAGAAATACCCAAAAATATTTTCAAAAACTGTCAATATATGATGTGTCACAGTTCACACTTTTCGAGTCATTTTAACAGTTACACTTCTTGAAGAGTCGCACTTAATTCTTGAGCAAACTGGGCAACAGGTCAACTCTTCCTGTAACAGATGGACATAATAAAATTAGATGTAACAAGAATCAAACATTTAACAACAAAAACTTTTTTGGGGGGCATCTTCTGGAGTGGGAAGCAATATAGATAGCTAACACATCTTATTAAGGAAGCAAGACGCTGCTTGACCTTTTCCAGTTCTTTGAAGCATAAATTACAACACTCACACCTATAACCATTACAAGGGAAACTATCAGACGCCATAACTAATAGTATAGATCAAAATTATAGTCATGCATTCAATTATCCATAAAGCAAATACCAATAATACCTTTCATCTGCTTGAATATCAACTTCAAGTGAAGGAGATGCCAACCTTGTTGAACATATGGCATGACCAAAACTTCTCACAAAAACTAACAATGTCTCTAGAGCTATGCTGTGTGGGAGCGCCTCCCACCCCCTCGCTCCCGCTCCCAAAGCTCGCTCCCAGTTTTGGGAGCACGCTCCCAAGGTGCTCCTGACCTTTCATATACTAAAAGCTCCTATACTAGGTTGATCATTTGATGACAATGTTATGGTAACCTCCCTTCTTTGTCAAGCTCCTACAAAAGTTTTTATGGTTGATCATTTGATGATAATGTTATAAGTTATAACTACTAGATGATTGATGTTATATGGTTTAATCCATGTATTCTATAGCTAATTCAACATCCTACATGTTTTTTAGATATAAATCCATCAAAATATATTAAAATATATACTATACAAAAAACGCTCCCAAAATGGGAGCTTTTGAAAATTTCGCTTTTCACTCCACTCCCGCTCCCCGCTCCCAACAACATAGCCCTAGATCCACAGTAAGGTACCTAAAATTCATTTCAACAATATAAACCATCAAAGCAATGAGGTATACCGTATGCCCTAAACATATTATTGTAATTTTTACCTATAGACAAAAGAGAAAACAAAATGTTCTGAGGAAGGCTCCCTAGCTGCAATTAATTGTCAAATTGTGAAAATTAACTTCCATCCATGATAGTAATATCTATACTAAATGACTATGCACTTTTTTTATCAAAATTTAACAATCACTTGAATAAGCTCCATACGACTCAACAATGTACTCTAAAACCATAAATACCTGTCAATCTCACTACTGAGCAAATTAGTAAGTAATGGAAGGATAACTGCACAAATCTCCAATGTTAAAACTTCGTCCTCACAATTAGAACACTTTAATGCATCTACCAGGACCTGTACTTGCATATTTATGGCCATAGTTACAAAAGTAAAAGTTAAGAGTTGAATAAAGATACAATTAATAACAATGGATAATTATACCAAACAATAAGGCAACATGCAAAACTTTCAAATAAAACAAACAAGGAATACCAAATGTAATCCATGTAATATGTTTGAAAATAGCTAAGATGCAACATACCCACAGAATTATCTCCCATTTTCTCCATTATTCAGAGCAACTTTGAGGTCAATCCTTTCCCAGAACCTCCTTATCACCTATCAAAATGCACACATAAAAAACAAACACGTTCAGAAAGTAAATGTGTCTACACCAACACTCATGGTTTACAACATTGTCATCTAGAAAACATCATGATACTTTAAGAAAATGTGAAAACATTATTTTGGACAAACAACACCCCAATAAATAGAGAGGAGATCCTTGTTGCTTGAGAATTAAAACCAAAACTGAACATGAGAATGTAAATTATCCAAGTGCCTTTTGTATCTTAAACATGAGTGAGAATTTGTATTTGGTGATGATAGGACTCTACAAACATTAATGATGTGTATTTCCCTTATAAAGAAAATGTACCTACCCTATTACAGGGCAACATTATGATCTCCAATGAGAATAATAAATGTCAACTATCCCACTATTGATAATAAGATTTATATCTGCCTTTAATGACAAGCCACATTAGCTAAATGTCAATAGATTGCACTCCAAAAGAGCTAATAACTCTGAATATTAACAGCTGACAAAAGTTCCAAACCAGAGACTCAAATTATTCAAGCAAACACTTTGCTTTCCCAAGGAACTATGACAGTCAACATTTTGAGTTGCCTAAAGGTTCTCCCATCAAAATCAAGGATTTCAATTCTTTCTCCAGCTGAGAAAAAAGAATGTACCATCTAAGAAACAAGATCCACAAACCTCAGCAGTGATTTGGCCCTCAATTACATTCTCCACTTTAAAAGCATCCTCCCATATGCATCATCAGGGAAAAAGCTTAAAAACCCGTTGGGTCAACATCAAAATTCTACAACCTAAGACCAGAGGTACGTATCCACTCCCTATGGATGAAACCAGGAATCAATAAATGTTTTGACAAACTAAACTGGGGAAAACATACAAAATTCAAGTACATTGATTGCAAAACAGATGAACAAATTCACTATGATGGTCAAGAACAATTAACTTCACGAAATTTAAATCTGCATCAAAGTTGAAAGCTCACAAAATGATAAGGCTAGTCGGATACCTAAACAGAAATGGCATACAAATTTCCAATGTAAGTAAGATTCATGTAAAGGGAAACAATGAAGATTCCTGACTGCAAACCATAACCCAAACATTTTAAGGAAAAAAAAACTAACAGCAATGAAAAGGCAGGCAATTTTGTCGTCTCTTCCAAAAACAAAGTCACTATACGCTAAATAGTTAAGCAAAAAACAAACGAATAACAGCTATAACATGAGATCCTCATAAAAGCCAGTTGAAAAGAAAAATGTAGCTGTGATTAAACTAGGATCGTTTTGAAGTGAATTAATACAGCAAATCAATTTGGGTATCACACCATCCATATCCAAACAAAACTCATGGAACCAACTCAAAACAAATGCATTACAACCCAGAAGAATCCAATGAGCTTTCAATAATCATACTGAATCTAGAGATCCCATTAAGGCAGGGAAATGTACTGTGGAGGGCATATGTGTAACCTGTCCTTCATGAGTAAACTTGATCCCCAACTCTAAGATCACTCCTATCCACTTTGCTGAAGAGAGAGCCCTTATGAATATATGAACTGAAATGAATCAGCGGAGTCAGCTGATGGCGCAATGCAGAAGAGCCTCCTGCTGTTGAAATAGAAGGTGATCTGTTTTCCGAGTGAACAAGGGATAAGGAGGGTCTGAAAATGGCAGGAAGGACGAGCACGATACATAGCACGTAGTGCCCAAATAAAGAAGGGAAAGGGGAACCGTCTTGCTAATGTTGGCATATGGAACAGACAGAGCCAAACAACAGCTGTCAGGATGGAAGTCTGGAAGGAGGTAAAAATGTGCAGAGGGAATTGAATTTTCAGGTGCAGATTCTGCAAATGCATTAAAGGAGGGCAGGTAAGTGCAGACGTCACTTGTTCAACAACGATCAACAGCCCAAATGCTCCAAATGGTTGTCTAGCAGTGATCTAACGACTGTCAATCTTTTAAAGGTGGAAAAAAACATACAATTCAATAGAGGCAAAATGCCTTACAGGGTAAAAATATCATGTTTATTTCAAGCATCAATGCTTTGATCTTTTCTCATCAAAATGATAGGGGTCATATAGATCAAACTAATGGTCAACATGCCCAGTAATGTCCATGATGTGTTTGTTGATAATTTAGTTGGTATCACCAGTAATCCTACATGAACACAATCCAATAATGGTCAACATGCCCAATAATGTCAAATGATATGTTTGTTTGTTGATTTAGTTGGTATCACCAATAATCCCACATGAACACAACTGAATAATGGTCAACATACCCAAAAAATGTCAATGATATGTCTGTTGGTTGACTTGGTATCACCAGTAATCCCCACATGAACACAACCCATTCATGAAATGATGAAACCGGTTGGTATCCCTTAATATAATTTTTCGGTCCACAGTTTTGGATATGAACTTGATAGCAGAATGGCAATCACCACACACGCGAAGATTCTTCATAATTCGTATGGGTGAGCCAGGACAAGTGCTGATAAGTCCAAAAGCAAGGGCCAGCTTCTCACTGTGGTAATAAAGAAGGTTTTCCTTCTCATTCTGCTGAACATCATGAAGCACAAATTCAGTCTTAGGCACATATCCTATCTTCTCTATCTGCTCCATTAGTCTTTCCAACATTGCATATATTTCCTCTGCTTGAGGGTGTGATCTGTCATCTACTACAAAGGTATGCACTGTGTTCTTGACCTCAATCCAGCTGCATCCTGGCTCCTTTTTAATCCCACCTTCTTTCATCATTCTCCTCACCTTTGCTACATCCTCCCACCTGCCAGCTGAAGCATACATATTTGCCAGAAGCACATGTGTTCCAGATTCTTCGGGTTCCAAATCAAAAAGGTGTTCTGCTGCCCGTCTTCCTATTTCTGTATTACCATGAGTTCGACAAGCAGCAAGCAAAGCTCCCCACACTGATGCATTAGGTTCAAATGGCATTTCATTAACAAGTCTCTCTGCCTCATCTACTTGTCCAGTGCGGCCGAGAATGTCAACCATGCAAGCATAGTGCTCTATTTCTGGTTCAATACCATGATCTCGAATCATGGACTCAAAGTATAGGCAAGCTTCATCCACTAGGCCTGCATGGTTGCATGCAGACAAAACACTAATGAGGGTGATGTTGTTTGGCTTGACACCTACTTGCAGCATTTGTTCAAAGAGATGGAGGGCTTCATGACCACGCCCATGGTGAGCACACCCTGCAATAACCGCAGTCCAAGAAACCACATCTCGCTCTGGAATTCTGGAAAATGTTTGGCATGCATCTTCTATGCTTCCACATTTAGCATACATGTTAATAAGGGCATTCCCTGCAAAGACATCTGACTCATAACCAACTTTAAACACATGGGCGTGAAACTGCTTTCCCTGCTCAAGCGCTGATAAGCCTGCACATGCATTAAGAGCACTGGAGAAAGCAAACTGGTCCAACTCCGTACCTTTACAATGCATTTTCCAAGACAGTTCTAATGCTTTTTCGCCCTGCCCACTCTGAGTATATCCTGCAATCATGGAAGTGCAGGTCACCACATCTATCTCAGACATATGATCAAAAATTTTGCATGCATTCTCTATGCTTTTGCTTTTAGAATAGGCATCAACGAGGGCATTCCCCACAAAGGCATCCAACTCAATTCCACATTTGATAATGTGAGAATGAACCTGTTCGCACTGCTCAAGGTTTGCTAGGCATGCGCATGCTCTCAGAAGATTTGAGAAGGTAGACTGATTAGGCATCATGCCCAGCTGTAGAATTTGATCAAACAATTTCACAGCCGCAACAGCATGACCACCTAGTGCATATCCTGCAATCATAGCATTCCATGAAACCAAATCTCGAATCAGCATTCTATCAAACAGGTTGCTTGCACTCTCAATACATTCGCACTTGGAATATAGATCGACAAGACCACCACTTATATAGACATCAAACTCAAATCCAGCTTTCACAATATATGAATGAACCTGTTTTCCCTCTTCCAAAGCTGCTGCACTGGCACATGCCTTGAGAATGCTAGATATTGTGAACTGGTTTGGCTTCACTCCAGCAGGTCCCATTTGTTGAAACAGGTGGAGTGCTTGTATGTCCTCCCCATATTGTACACTCGCTGCTATGGTTGCATTCCACGAAACCATGTCTCGTTTTGACATTGTGTCAAACAAATGGCGTGCACGTTGTATCATTCCGCACTTTGCATACATGTCAATAAGAGCATTCATGGCAAAGATATCAAAATCCAATCCAGTTTTGATTAAGCGATTATGGATCAGCATGCCCATATCCAAGGCTTCCAAGTCCGAGCAGACGCTAAGTATACTTGAGAAAGTGAACTGGTCCGCTTCAATGCATTCATTCTGCATCTGTTTGAAAAGTTCAATAGCTTCCTTGCTCTGCTCATTCTGTGAATATCCAGCAAACATGGCATTCCATGACACTACATTTCGTTCTGGCATTCCGTCAAACACTCGTCGTGCATCCTCCGCATTTGCACATTTTGCATACATATCTACGAGAGCATTGCCCACATATATATCAGCCTCAAAACCAGATCTAATGGCATGGTAATGAACCTGCTTGCCCTGCTCCATGGCCGCAAGACCAGCACAAGCCTTAAGAACACTCGGAAATGTAAACTGATTCGGCTTAAAACCTTCCCTGTGCATTTCAGCAAAAAGCTTCAAGGCCACTTCACCTTGCCCATGCTGCGCATATCCTGTGATTATGGCAGTCCATGATATGAAGTCTCGTCTGGGCATTTTGTCAAACATTTGGCGTGCAAGATGGATGTTTCTGCATTTAGCATAGAGATTGATTAGGTGATTTCCAAGAAGAATATCTGTAAGAAACCCAGTTTTGGTGATGTGGGCATGGAGCTGCTTGCCTTCTGCCAAGGCATTCATGGCAACACAGTTCTGCAAGAGTTTGGCATAGCTATCAGAGTCTGCCGGAATCCGCCCTTGATCCATACCTGTCAATGTAACTCCTCCAATGACAGTAGCGCTATGGTTATGGAAATAGCTTGTACCGAAATACCTCAAGTTCGTCGATATGCGATTGTGTATTGTAGTGCATGAGATCATTACAACCCTGCTTGAAGACCAGGCACTTGAATTCTTCTTCATCCATGGCAGTGCAGACTTTTCAGAATATCCGATGTTACAGGGATAAAATGTCGAAAAAGGTGCATAGCTCTTTCCCGACAAAGGAGGGGAAGGCGCAGTTGTCGCAATCAGGTGTCGGCGATATTACAGGGGAGAAATGCAAAATGAGGTATGCTATGTTTAAAGATCCTATGTTGGCTATAAAAGTGTGTTTGGCGCTCTTCATTACCTTCTAGTAATAAAACCAAGCTCATTAGTTCGTAATCAGTAATGCTTCTAAATCAATGGTCACATGCGTATCTTCCATAATAAGAGCTTAGATAGAATGGTACAAGCATATCCTCCATAATATAGAGCTAGTATCATAGTATTACCTGATCATACTGGGGAATACTCCGTTCCCTCTGGCTGAAATTAAGAAATATATCTTATATGGAGATTATTACATTCCCATATTTCCACTTGGCTATGCTCAATTATGATCTCCTATATTTCCACTTGGCTATGCTCAATTATGATCTCCTATGATCAGCTATGCCCCATGACCACCGGTAGACACTAGCTGAAGACATCGACTCCTGGCATTGAGTACCGGGCATTACAAGAGGATTTTTGGGAAGTAGTTTCAGCTGAAAGATTACCCATCCATGACAAGGTCCTTTTGTAAATCTCCATCTTTTCTAGTGGAAAAATTGCATCACCTGTCACTAAGGGGTAAGGTTGAGACAGTCTTAATTTGCCAAGGAAGAGTAGTTTGTTATTTTTGTATTTTCAGTTAAGAAGACAAAATTTATTTCAACTTATTTGTTAGTACAGAGTAAAGACAGTGATCATAGGGTGCTGTTGGATTTTATTGGACCTGTTATTCAAAAGAGACTTGGTTATTAATTACTGGTATCTGTAATATCATTTATGTAGTTGAATATAAGTGATATCAATTACTGGTCCAAGTTATTTCAAGTAGTGAATCCATAACTCTTCTGGTTCATCTTTTCACCCACTGGTTTGCGTTTTTATATTGGGAATCAGGATGCATTTGGGGTTTACAAAATTGATTCCTCGTCGGTTATTGATTGACTCAGGTTCTTTTTCAATTTTTTTTAGCGCTTTAAATAGGCTGCATCATGTTTATGTTATTTTGGATAAGTTTGGGTTATTAGTGGGTTACTTTGGGTTATGGGAGTATATATTTTGGATTTATTTTTGGTCTTTTGATTATGTATGTACTTGTCAAATGTAAAATTTGTTGCGAGTATGGTAGTTTGTGTCTGTTTATTCTTTATTCTCTAAGATATAGGTATGTAATATGGTATGGATTTTGTAATTTTGATTTTAATTTGAAATAACAAGTTTTTATTTTTCATTTCTTAAAAAAAAGGTTTGAAGTATTTTGGTGGTATGTATTTGGGTTTGTAAATCAATTTGTGTTGTGATAATTGCATATATGAGTTACATGGATTTGTATCTTGTGAATTGATTAAGAGTTCAACAATTTATAAACATTTGGGGAAGGTCACATTTGGGGTGCTATGTTTATTACTAATGTATGAGAGGTCTCAAGTTTTAGGGAGTAATTCTACGTTGAGTATACATCTACCCAAATGTCGAGGCCTACTAGAATGTTTAAACAATTTCTAACATGTCAAATGTCTTGATCATTTGGTGGATTTGTGTGCTTTTCCCCACAATGGGCACCGTATTTAGCCAAGCAATCCAACTTGTGTTTGTTTTCTCTACAAATTGCTCCACATTATGTTTTCATGACATGTAGGTTGTGAATCTAAGTGTCATTGTCTCTAGGTCTTCTAATATCTTTAGAGCCCTTTGTTCCAAAAGAGAATTTGCATTTGCATATCATTTAAAATTCATCGACAATTGGATTTGGTGGGGTTCCCGCTATTGGTTTCATGGCATTGGGCATTCAGGATTTTATTAGGCTCAAATTAGCATATGCTACCATTTGTTATATCTAATCTCTATCCATTTTGTCACTCTTTTCATAAATTGTGCAATGGCTCATGGTAGATACCTTCATTTCATTCCTAGTGGGTTCAAATTAGGATCTTGCATTGTAAACTAAATTGAATTCATGGAAACCTTGGGGGTGTTGCATTTTTAGTGAACTCTAATTAATGTTGAACATTATCAAATTGGAAAATATTGCCCATGTGGAAGTGTTGGCCACACTACATTTGTTATTGAAGGTCTTTAGTTTATGGCCATCTAGATTGTTCTATGGTTCGGACTTTGAACATTGTTTCACCTTATAGAATAAGGAATGTGGCTAAGCCTTATTTTGCATTACACCACATTGAATTTCTTGGCCTTTCGTCATGTATTTGATTTCCTTTTGGTGTTACCGTAGACCTTTTTGTTCGCCTCTCTCTAGTTGACACAATTACTACAATATTGAGTCTTTTCCATTTTGACTAAAGGTGTTGAGCACATATGGGTTTTAGGTGCTTCTTCACCTAGCTTTTGAGCTATCAAATCAGCCTCCATGCTTGTTGGGCACCCCTATACTCTCCTATTGCGATACTTCGATTTTGACTACTAAATTATAATATGTCAAAATGCATATTATTTGCAAGATGTGGCTTGTGTGACAAGATTCAAGTAATATGGGCTAAGTTAAATGGCCTTGTGTAAATAATGTAAATGCTTTGTAAATATTTCAAGTGTGGAGCACAAGGCTAAGTCCTGATTAGTGAATGTGTCTAAGTCCTCATGTTGGGATAGGATTGTGGTGTGGTTGTTATGTTTATCAGTGTGTTTATGTTTTTGTAAGAGAATTAATAAAAATGAAATACGTTAATAATACCCACCTAGATGTTGTTTGAGTAAGAAACAAAGGGACTATGATACCATAAGAGGGAAAAATAAAGGGGATGCACAGGTGATTCGGATTGAACATCTATCATTGAGGAAGTACACCATTTCTTTCCCATGCTTCTTTACATAGCTATGGTATCAATATTTGACTTATGTGTGACCAAGTACAAGAAGTCACATCCTTGGAAAGAGGGGAGGTTCATGTAAGAAAAGGTCCTTTCTTGCATTTCATTATCATTGTTCCACTCTTCCATTTGAATTGAGAAACAAAATCCATGGTTATTCAATCCTATAAATGGAAACAAAATTCCACAAAATTATGGCGATTAAGACTGTATGGAAGTTGGGGATTTGCTTTTGAGAATTTGAAGAGGAAACATGACCGTTTGAGGGTAAAACCATGGCAAGATGCCCATGACAACATAAGAAGACACTACAAATATACAACTCGCCTATTGTTATCCATTCACTGTATTGGGCAAGTGTGCTCTCCTCCATGTTATTCCAAGAAGGAAGTCAACAACTTTAGACTTTGTATGCATGCATTGGGAAGGAAGAAGATCCAAAGGGACTATGGAGCCAAAAAAGAGAAGATCTTCCTTGCCTTGTTAAAGAGAATGAATGCCATGGTGGGTTAGATCACTTAATGAGGACGTAGAGTGCTAAAATAATGAGTAAATTGGTTATGCAAGGAGATAATGGGTTGGTTTGAGTGAGATTAAATCCTTATAAGGGCTTCTTTC
>LPNX010711149.1:145011-213130 GCA_001517045.1 Pseudotsuga menziesii | reverse complement strand
ATATTGGAGGAATTTCTAGGAGTGTAGTAAAGCTAGGCATTATAAGAAGTATTGTAGATCTAAAAATGTTGATAAAGAAAATGGTTTGATGATTCCCCTCCCACAGAGGTGGAAAAATCCTCATAAGGAGGGGATGTGTACCTGGATTCTAGAGGTACATGTTCAGATATTTGTGATTTATGGTTGATTGAATTAAGTGCATCTTTTCATATGAATCCTCATAGGGAGTGGTTATGTGATTATGAGAAGCATAATGGAGGTGATTTTTTCTTAAGAGATGAATCAACAAGAAAAATCATAGGACATGGAAGAGTTAGTTGTTGCTCAAGGATGGATGGATTAGAACTCTCCCTAGGATTTTACAGATTCCAAATCTAGCTAGAAACTTGATATCCATCAGCAAGATGAGTGATGTAATTGTACAAATTGTGTTTACAAAAGAAACATGCAAGATGGTTTGAGGATCAATAATCATGATGTCAGGAGTTCAGAATGGAACTCTATACAAACTATTGAGAAGCACAACTATTGATGGGTGTAATAGTTTTGTTGTTTCTGAGGGTGGAAATAAGGAAGACATAACCCCTACTATATTTGGAGGAGAGACAAATATTGGAACATATTGGAGAGAAGGGTGTCTCAAATATTGGAACATATTGGAGAGAGGTCTTTGATTATTACATGGTAAAGGTACGGTTCAAGGTATGTATGATTGCACTCTAGATTTTGATTTCTGTGAACATTGCATATATGGTAAACAAAATCAAGTAAGATTCACATTTGGTTCTATAAAAGAAAATGGAATCTTAAAGTTAATACATAGTGATGTTTTTGGATCCATGCATGTTCCATCATTAGGTAAACATGTGTATTAATGTTTCATTTATGTATGTTTTCTTGAAAAACACATGGATTTATTTACTTCTAAAGAATTTGAAGTATTTGATAAATTTAAAGAGTTTAAGGCTTTTGTAGAGAATCAAATAGAGAATAAAATAAAGGTGTTGAGAATGGATAATGGTGGGGAGCTCTATTAGAATGAATTCTGTAAGAAGTGCAGAATAAAAAAGTAGAAGACTATTCCATACACTCCTTAACATAATGGAGTTGCATAAATAATGAATAGAAAGTTGATGGAAAAGGAAAGGAGCATGCTTAGTGAGGCTAGGTTAGGACAAAAGTTACAAGAAAAGGCAATGGATACTACATGTTACTTGGTAAATCAATCACCCACATTAGAATTGATTGAAAAAATTGTGCATGAGGTATGGACTGGTAAGAAACCCTATCTGAAAGTTTTTGTGTGTGATACTTATGTACATGTTCCAAAGGAAAAAAGGAGTAAGTTTGCTAATAAAGTTGAAAAACGTATATTTTTGGTTATGAAGATGGTGTTAAAGGTTTTAAACTTTGGAATCCAATAACTAAGCATATTGTTACAATCAATATGTTTGTAGACTAGGTGTTAAAGATGCTCCCAATCAATAAGTCAGTCTAATAGAAAAGGAACCAAAGAAATTAGAGTTTGAGTTGGAGGATGAAGAATCTAACTGAATAGAAAAAGTTGAATAAGAAGAAGAAAAACCTCATACCCAAATTTGGAGGAGATCATCTCAAAAAAGAAGGAAATAAGAAAGGAATTCACCTCTTGATTTTTTTCTTGTTTTGATTTATCTATTATTAATTATGACCCTATAAATGTGAAGGAATAAGCTGATTCAAAGGATCGCGAGCTTTAGAAGAAAGACATGATTGAAGAAATGGATGCTTTGGATAAAAATGAAGCTTGGGATCTAGTTGAGCTACCAACTAGAAGACAAAATGATTGGTAGAAAATCATTGTTTAAGAAGTTGAATACATGAGGTAAAGTTGTAATGTCCCTTCTTCAAACTTTGGAGAAAATCACAAGTTGGGCAAAATTCGAGCTTAACTAGTCATGACTCTAGAGGGTTCCAACTTTCACCAAATGGTCCCAAATTTGAAATAAAATGGTATGGTGAGTCTTAAAACATACCAAGGTGGTTTATGGACACTTTTATCTGACTTTGTACCTATGCAACCTTTTTTGGGGTTAAGGAGAAATAATGCAAATTTACTAGGAAAATGTGGTCAACTGGTCCTTCTTGTTAAGGATTAGTCATGACTTTATACATAATAACATAACTCAGACACTCAATAGTCGAATCATATATTCATTTTTACATGTTAATCATGTTTGCACAACTTTGGCCAATTTCTAGCTTTAGACTAGTGAAACCCAGGTTTACCCAAATGACTTCAAATTATGCATGGAAGATATTGAAGGGTATTAGGAAATACTAATGCATGTTTTTTTTTGTTAGAGGAATCGAAAACTAGAAGATTTCTTACTTGCATGACACGGGGTTGATTCCCATAGCTACCATTATAACCCTTAGGAAGCCTACCCAACCCCGCCTCGGCACAACACAAGCGACTTCCTTTTTGCACGGGGGGGTTTGAACCTCTGACCTACTTAACAGCCTCTACGCCTTAATAGAACGTAGAGTTGGAAAACAATCCAAACCCCTTAAGGGTATACTAATGCATAATATTAATTCTCATACCCTTTCAAATTGATTATACAAATTTCTTTTATCCATAGGGAAAGAAGGACAAAAACACTAGGAAACCAATGTTAAAACCCCCAAGGGTAGATGACACTTTTGGCTCTCCAAATGCAATACGACCCTACCAAATTTGAGAATAGAGTATGGGGATGAATATCAGACATTAGGGGATGCAATTAATCATGGGTATTATTTCTTCAAAGTGGTTATAAATTACAACATTCATATGATAACTTTTAGTAAAATTAGGTAGGGGGAAATGACATTGCTTGCTCCATTTCAACTCATAAAAGTACACGAAATAGTTCAAAACATGACATGATGAATGGAGACCATATACAACATATAATTTCTTCCTCATAATAATTTAACATCAGATAAATTCCTTAATACATATCATATATATAACTCCTTTGAATTGGAAGCCAAACACATGAAAACTTGTCATTCGAACTCATGAGAATGCAATCCTTTTACATGTGGATTTCTGATATTTCGACTTACAGAGAATATGGACATAAGAGTACATATCCATGAATCATATATTTATTCCCCATCATCATCAAACCCATATAAATGTCCTCATACAAATATGTTATGCAACTCTTTCCAAAATGTAATCCAAATACACAAAAAACTAGTCATTCAAGAGCATGGGAATGCAAGTCTTTCATACATGTATTTCTTATATTTCAACTTATTATATATCTTATGACATCTTCACTAACACAAAAAGGATTAATAAAATCCATCCAAACAAAATTTGCACAAATAATATTTATCTCCATCTTTTGAAAACATTTTTTGAATGTTCATCCCTTTTGCTTCTGTATAATTCTTTGAAGTTGGTAATGAGTTTCCAAAATTGAGTTTCCAATATTCCAAGAAAGTTTCAAAGAGGAACCACCATGCTTGTTTCTTCTCTACTCTGATTACACTCACCTTATCAAGTGGTGACTTAGTATCCCCTACTACTTGTTTCCCCCAAAATTGAAACCAAGCAATACCCAGATCCCATTGCTTGTATTCCACCTTTCCAAAAATCATGAGTACAAAAAAATAAATCATGAAAGCACATAACAACATCATACAAGTGTACATCAAGAAGGTAAATCATCAAAGAATCATGAAAGTTCTTGTACATCCAAGTAAGTAGATCATCATGTGGCCCATACACACAAGCATCAAGTATTATATCATATCTACCCCAATGACATAGGTGAGGATCCCATGTCCTATAATGCTGCTCCAAAATACTATAATATGTATCAAAATAATGATCAGCCATGTGTTATTTTATCCAAGAAGTGAATGAAGAATCTCCACCAAAATTTGAACCAAATAAGGAACAAAGAAAACATGAACACTTCAAGTGGCTCAAAGAAGTCTCATCAATACACCCATGAGTATGTATATCATCATAATGTAATAAAGGATGATGCTGAAAATGTAAATAATATGGAACTATATTCATGTCATCACCAATAGGAGAGATAGGAATCCCATACTCTTCATGTGGCACCATAAAAAAGAAACCTTTCACCCATACTTCATCAGGATGATTCCTGCAAAATGTGGAAGTGTAGGATGTAGGAGAAAGAACCAACTCACCCAAAGGATTAGAAAGTGCAAAATTTTCATCATGTGAAATCTCCATAAGGGTAGGAACATGCACCTCCCTGAAAAATGAAAAAACAATCTCATCAGTTGGTTCCAAGGTAGTGGAATCATGCACTTGAAAAAGTGTGTAAGCATTTTCAAGAGGCAACTCAAGTTCCTCTTCCACCAAAACAAGTGATTGGCTATAATCAATATCATGTTAAAACACATCAAGAACCTGCAATTTTCCATGTCTCTCATGACCCTTGTGTCATGAGAATCCTCCAAGCAATCTACCATATGACAATCTGAAACATAGGAGGAAGAACAAGTATCTTGCAACCTATAAAGAAGTTGCTCATTTTTAATTTTGAGCTTATGGATATCCTCATTATTATTCAAGTTTGCTTCATGTAACCATTCATTAATATCAACCAAATTGTTTCTATCAAAAATCAAATACATAAAATTACCGTCGATGTTGCACATTGCTCTTTGAATCTTCTCCATGTCTTCAAGGAAGGATGGCTCCTCCAATGAAGAAAATTTCCAACGATAATTTGACACCAATGGTTTAGTGTGATTGAGTATGTTAAGATCCTCATGGATATTCCTTTCACTCATATTCAAAGACCCTTCAATGAACGATGGTTCATGGGAGCAAACTTCCTCTTCTTCTTTATTCTTGATTTGACCAACTTCCTGAAGCTCAAGTGGTGATGGGGAAGTTGACCTTAGTTCTTCATTATCTGTCACAATTTTTTCATCTTCATTCTTATGATAACTTTGTATTGTAACAAAATTTTAAAATATGAACTCTATGTCACCAACATACAGTTGTTAGCACCCATCAATAGGCACTCCTTCATAGTTCAATGATCCATCAGTATATTCTCTTTGATTTGCACAACCCCCATCAGTAAGGATTGGGTGCTTGTATTCACTTTCATATTTATGTTATTATGTGCAATCACCTTGAGGTAATTTATTCTCCAATTCATGATTCTCTGTTTCTTCCTTTAATGGTGTATCTAGGCTCTTTTCACATGTATGCTAATTTTTTCTCATTTCATGCTCCTCCAAACTTGTGGATTGATGATTGTCCCTTAATGAATTCACATTTGAATTCTTGTTCCTAAATACATTAACCCAATCACCAAATTCTCCAAAAGGAATGGCCTTATGTTTCTTTCCATGATGGGAACTACTACTACCCCTGGCTACCAGCTTACCCCTAAGTTGACTAGCCATCAATTCAAACCCTTGCATAAGCTGCTTCGCCATATCATCAAAATATGAATTCAGGAGTTTATTAAATTATTCCCTATAATTTATAACTTAAATAGGTTCCAAGACCATGCTCTGATACCACTGTAATGTCCCTTCTTCAATTTTTGGAGAAAATCACAAGTTGGGCAAAATTCAAGCTTAACTAGTCATGACTCTAGAGGGTTCCAACTTTCACCAAATGGTCCCAAATTTGAAAGGAAATGGTATGGTGAGTCTTAAAAAATACCAAGGTGGTTTATGGACATTTTTTTATCTAACTTTGTACTTCTGCAACCTTGTTTTGGGTTAAGGAGAAACAATGCAAATTTACTAGGAAAATGTGGTCGACTAGTCCTTCTTGGTTTGGTTCCAAACGCCACCAAACATTTCAAAAATTATTATGGAGGGATAATATAGGATATAAAACATAATAACATACCTCATACACTCAATGGTCGAATCATAAATTAATTTTTACATGTTACTCAAGTTTTCACAACTTTGACCAATTTCTAGCTTTAGACTAGTGAAACCCAAGTTGACGCAAATGAACCCAAATGACTTAAAATTCTGTATGGAAGAGATTGAAGGGTATTAGTACATAGTAATTCAGAATATTAATTCTCATAAACTTTCAAATTGATTCTGCAACTTTCTTTTGTCAATAGGGAAAGAAGGACAAAAACACTAGGAAACCGATGTTAAAAGCCCCAAGGGTAGATGACACTTTTTGGCTCTCCAAATGTAGTACGACCCTCCCAACTTTGAGAAAAGAGTATGGGGATGAATATAATACATAAGGTTATGTAATTAATAATGGGTATTATTTATTCAAACTATTTATAAAGTACAACATTCGTATGATAACTTTCAGTAAAATTGGTTAGGGGGAAATGACATTACTAGCTCCATGTTAGCTCATAAAAAGTAAATGACATAGTTCAGAACATGACATGATGAATGGATACCATATACAGAATATAAATTTATTCCTCAACATAATTTAACATCATAGAAATTCCTTAATAAATATCAGATATATAACTCCTTTGAAATGGAAGCCAAACACATGAAAATTAGTCATTTGAACTCATGTGAATGCAAGCCTTTCACACATGGATTTCTGATATTTCAACTTATAGAGAATATGGGAATAATGGAACAAATACATGAATCATATATTTCTTCCTAATCATCATCAAAATCATATAAATGTCCTCATACAAATATGTTATGCAACTCTTTCTCAAATGGAAGCCAAATTCATGAAAACTAGTCATTCAAGAGCATGGGAATGCAAGCCTTTCATACATGTATTTATGATATTTCCAATTCAGAGAATATGGAAATTATATTATAGATCCATCCATAATATTTTAAATCTTGGGCACCAAATATACTCAGCAAAGTGCAAGCACCACTCCAACAAGTGCGCCCTCAACATGAGAGTGTGGGGGAGTGGAGATTAAGGAATGAGAGAATAGCGGAATACATGAGAATTAGACTGTATGGTACTTAAACATACAAATAAAAATCATTAATTAATATCCAATGAGAGGTATTAATTTCCTCTCCATCAACCAACTTGGAAAGGAATCCAACTCCCTCAAAATTGGTTCACAAGTAGGGAGGGTGAACACTCAAGGTGCAATGGACAAGCAAAAGCTCTCCAAAATGCCAAAGGAAAATTAAAAAATGATAAAAATACATTCTAATTCCCCATGAAATAATTTTATTAAATTCATGAGTCCTTCTAAGGTCTAATTTCCTCCATGGGATTCCTCCAACTCATCTTAGTGGTTTACTAACTCTCATGACACTTGTCTTCCTCTTCATGCTCCAATTCTTTCCCCAATTCGAATGGATTATTCTAACTCCAAAATTCAACCTCTTCATGTCTATTGTTAGCCCTGTCATATCATATTTTTCATATGTCTGCAATCAGGTCTGAATTTTTCATACTTGTCATTGAATCTTTCATCATTTGTTGTCATAGAGTGCATGGAATCTCCTTTCAAGTGGCACACCTTGTCTTCTAGTCTCTTCCTCTTCAATCAGAGTTGCTATCCTTTACCTATTAGAATTACTTGGCTCATTATATGATATTTGACACTACATCCCCCTCCAATAATGTTACATTACCCATGGGTTCGAGTTTGGATGAAGATCATGCCAAGTGTGTGGGGAATCTAGTCATCCAAAGGCTCCACAAGCTTTCAAGTGTCTTCATGAACCCATGCCACCTTATTTTCTTAGAATTTATCATTTATGTGACCCATTTAAATGTGTATATGGTAAACTAAAGTCCTTTTGGGTCCCATATCCCCTTATTACAAAATTTATGTCTCCATCTCAACCCAGGGAACTAGTAGGTTGGTGGAACATTATTTGCAAGTAGTCTTATTTGGAAATTATTTAATCGGGGACATGACAAAAGAGGGGAAGTAAAAATACTACTTAGTAGAAAAGGGATATTTTGAGGTTGAGGGGACTGACTTTGATTAACAAAGTTCCAGTTGATAAATTAATATCTATCAAATCCATAATTTCTATTGGCCTTGCTTTTAATATCGAAGTAGAGTAGATGGATGTGAAAACAATAGTCCTACATAGAGATCTTGAAGAATAAATCTACATGAAACAAACAAAAGGTTGTACAGTAAAGGGAAGGAAAGAGCTAGCTTGCAAGCTAAACAAGTCCCTTAATTGTATAAATTAATATCTAGGGATGTGGTTCCAAAAGTTCGACACATACATCCCTGGATTGGGGTTTGTGAGAAGCAAGGTTAATCGTTGTGTATATTCCAATCAAGTTTGTGATAAATTCATTAATATAGTATTGTATGTTGATGACATATTGATAATTGGAAACAACATGAATGCCATAAAAGAGGTGGAATCACAATTATCCTCTAGTTTTGACATGAAGGATCCCGGTGCTACTAATATTATAATGAAAATGGAGATTAAAATACATCATGAAAACAAGAAACTTTGGATGAATTGAAGAAAATATGTTGAGATGATATTGCGAAGATTTAACATGCATGGAAGTAAATCGGTTTAGGTCCTTATTCCTGTAGGTGTAAATTTATTTGTAGATCAGTGTCCCAAGTCACAGGTAGAGGAAGAAGACATGTCATGAGTTTCCTATGCTAGTGTTGCTTGTAGTTTGATGTATGCAATGCTATGTACAAGACTGAACATCGCCCATGCACTGGGAGTTTGAGCAGATATATGTCAAAAACTAGGGAAGTATCATTGGAAAATTGTAAAGAGGATCTTCAGGTATTTGCATGGCACCACCTATTTTGCAATTTTCTACCAATAAATACTTGGACTAGATAGAGTAATAGATGTACATGGATTTGTTGAGACAGACTAGGTTGGATATATTGATCATAATATATAAGTCGTTATGTTTTTAGCCTATTTGGAGGAGATGTTAGTTGGATGAGCAAGATATAGGTTATAGTTTCACTTTCAACTATAGAATATGAATACATCGCAGACACCCATGCAAGCAAAGAAGCTATATCGTTGCAAATATTATGTTCATGTGTTGGGTTTGTACAAAAAGTTTTAAGGTTAGATTGTGATAGTTGGAGGAGATGTTAGTTGGCAAAGAACCCTGCTTATCATGCTAAAACTAAGCATATTGATGTGTAGTACCAATTTGTGAGAGATATGGTTGAAGACAATAAGGTGTTGTTGGAAAAGGTTGACACCTTGAAGAATGTCACAGACTCATTAATAAAGTTTGTTAGTGTTGAGAAGTTCTTTGGGTTGCATCACATTTCTATCCCTCTCTACATAGTTTTATATTGTATGTGGTGGTAATGTGTATGGAGTAGTATTGGGTGGGGGAAGGGGGAGTCAAATACCCCCCTACTCTAGAGAGTGAATTTTGGTGAGGGGCGTTAGCCTTGAGCCACATAATTTGAGGCAAGGACCCAATTTTTTTAAAGTTATTTTCTTGATAAATATGTAACTAATCATGGTTAAGGGGTTGGGGTATTAATATAATCTACATTAACATATTAGGGTTTTGGATGTTGCAGGATACCTAAATATTGTATTATGAAGGGTTAAGAAAAACACATTGAAAAGAGATAAATGTGTGGTTATAAGTTTTGTTGGTTTTTCCCAGTTAAGGGTTTCTAGAGTAAATATTTATGTATTGTGTGAGAGCCATTGTTTAAATATATGTTTTGATTAAGAATCTATATGCATTGTTTCACTTCATTGGTTTAAAACTTACACAAATGTTGTAGATTGAGAAAGGTGCTAACAATTGGACAAAATTAATTTTTTTTGCAAGCCCCCTTATGTTTTTTTATTAGGTAAAGTTTTCCTTGATTCGCTTGTGTTTCCAAATTCATGTTATCTATGTCACATTAAAGTGTGTTACTCACCTTAGGGAAATTTCTATGGTCGAAATACCCTTCACTCAGGTAGAGCTTTCAAAACAAAGTCCCTATTGGATTTGAGGTAGAGTTTGCATTATAAAATGGATGAGTTTTTCCACCTATTAACTTAGCCCACTGAAGAAACATTGGTGGGGATCATTTCTTCATAAAAAATGGCACATAGCCTAATCAAAGGTGTCCCTCTCCCTAAACGTGATGGTGGACAATTGGTGAAAGAAAAATTTCTAGATAACTATTTCTTGACATTTCTAAGATGAATAAATTTTTCTAAGTATGGACTACATGCAAATTTTTTGTGAGTCCTTAGGGTCCAAATTGCAAGTGGTTGAGATACAATTCTTCTACCTTAGACAAAGGGAGGCTCCATACTGAGCGACAAGGAAAGCACGGGCTTGGGTTCTATTAAGACCTATATATTGTGACATTACATTTCTATTATCATATTAGTATTATCTTTCTTGGTGTCTAGGACATTAATTATGTAGGCTCCATAATGCTAATGGTACCCTTTCTCTCTCTCTCTCTCTCTCTCTCTCTCTCTCTCTCTCTCTCTCTCTCTCTCTCTCTCACACACACACACACACACACACACACACCAATAAGATCTAGTTTGGAATCATCTCATCTAATATTGTTTTGTATCTGAGATACATTGTAAATGAGGTTTCCCCTCAAATATGCTAGTTATTCATATTTTTATTGCATTCTTAAGGTGTCAGAATACTATCTCTTCTTGTCTAATGTTATTTTTGGGAATTTGGTATCTGAGCCATTTTTGCTATAACTTTTTTCTAGGACATTCAGACATTGAAATTTGGAGGGTCCATAGATGAGATATAGAAATAGTTGTGGTACAATTTTCAGGTCTTGATTTATTACATGTTCATAGTTGTACCCTGTGAGAGTTAGGGTTTTTTTACTAATCCAAAATCTAGTCTCAAACATGTGTTCCAGAAAAAACTGTTATATATGAAGATTGACATATACAAATTGGGTGGTACTTATTGAATCAGAAATAGGACAAGCCATAGTATCCATGGTAGTAATTTCAGAATTAAATACTAACAATTGGACATGTGGCATTCCATACACTTTCGCTTTCCTAGAACGAACGAAAATAAGAAGTTTTGGGAAACTTACCATAACTTTTTATTAGCACATCAAATTTAGTTCATATATGTGGAATTGTAGAGAAGACAAAAAATGATACTACAGGATGAATTTTAAGATTCATAGGTGCTCAAAATCATGGATATACCTCAGTGGGAGGGTTGGCCAGAAAAAACAACTCCAAACTAGGGCTTTAAAAGGTATGATATTTTAAAATTTGCATAACTTTTAATTGGAAGGTCTGATTTGGGTGATTCAAAAAGTGGAATAAAGAGGAAATAGAGAATACATATATTAAATGTTAGTGAGATAAAATGGAAATATGTGGGGTAAAATTTTATACTCCCCTTAAACCTCCTAAAGGATTAATTGTGACACAAGTGGAGTAGGATGACGTGAACTACAAGTCATCCAAGTTTTCCAACCAATTAGGAAACCTTAACAATAAAATTATTGTCAATAATGATGAATTCCTAAAATTCAATGAGGATATACAAAATAAGATTGAAAATATGACTAGAAAATAGGATTTGGTAAAGATGACTAATGAGATAGCTAGTAAAAAAGATATGGTGAAGATGACCAATGAGGTGGCTAGTAAAGAGGATATTCAAGAGGTGAAGGAAATGATGAATGAGATAAGACTTCATTCATCTCCTCAAGAAGATGATAAGGATGAAAATAAGGACTTGTTCCAGTCATAGATTGAGAAAGATGAAAAACAATTGGGGAATAAGAGGTTTGATTCTTCGACACATGATCATTCGTCACTGCATAATCCACATCATCATGGTTTCAACATGGGGAAAGGGAACCAATGGACCTATTTATGATCACTTTAAAGGACAATAATCAACATGAGGTATGTATCTTTGAACCCAAATAATTGGATAATTCTTTTAGTTTGGCAAGGAAAATATAAAGTAAAATTATGGCGCTAGAAGAAGGGCATGAAAATAAAAATATGGCTACTGGAAGGAATGGCACTAACACATATAGAGAGGGAAATGTTTCACCTTCCATCTCCACTCAGTCTAAACCTATGAGGTTGACACCTCAATAGGTGGAGGAAATAAGAGCAAAGGGACTACTCCAACCAAATCTTGTCATGCATTGGTCGACATTAGCACTCCTTAAACTCTTAGTATAGAAGGATATATCAAAAAAAGAAAGGTAACAACATTGATTGAATTTAGCAGTGCCTATAAATTCATTGCTTTCATATTATCCAAAATTCTCGACTGCTTTAGCTATATTGTGCCAAAATATCAACTAATCATTGCATATCCCCCACGATGGGTGTACCTCCCTCATGAGGTGTACTTATTAATGCCTACATGAATGACCAATTGGAGGTATTCCCTCCCACCATGGTAGATGCATCCCAAAGAGAGTAAGGAAATAAGTGTTGGTAGGATGGATTTAATTATGGTAGTTCATGGCACACCTCAGGTCTCCCATTGAAAGTACAAAAGCCTAGATTTCTTCTAGATGGTTTGACTTCAATTGTGGGAGCTTGGCCATTAGAGCAAATTTGGGGTCTAAATGGGCCTTATAGGAAAATTTTGTGAGTTGGAATTCAGGAACCAATAGAATTCAATAAAACAAGTCAACCATAATGGTTGAATTGACATATTTGTCATAAAAGAAAACTACTTTTTTTCGTATTTTTGATATATCTCCCTATGTTTTTACTCAAATTCTGAGTGGGAGATCTCATTGGATGTGGAATTTAATTCTGCATCCAACAAGTACTGACATTGCATACTTTTTACAGACCCCACTACACCAAAAAAAGAAATACCTGAAAAAACATGATGATGATGTCATCATTACATTTTCAGGTATTTCTTATTTTTGGGGTAGCGAGGTCTGTAAAAAGTATGCAGTGTGGGTACTCGTTGGATGCAGAATTAAATTCCTCATCTAACGATCTCTCCCACTCGGAATTTGAGTAAAAACACAGGGAGATATTTCGAAAATACGAACAAAAAAGTAGTTTTTTTCATTCTTCCTCCAAAATTAATAACAATTATTTTATTATTTTAACTATTATTTTATTATTTTCCTTAGGAGGCCCATTTTAGACCTCAGATTTCCTCTAATGTCTCCATTACCTTGAAAGAATTTGGTTTTGAACACATGTTTGGGGCACCATTATGATGAGTTTTTTCACTCTCACCTTCTCTAGGTAGGTGAGGAAGGGAAGGCATAATATGGGTGGGAATGTGTTATAGCATTTGCATATGGTTGGTTGGCTCTCTCCTCTATATTTGAAATATGTTGAATGTTATATGTCACACTCTATTCTCTTGTTTCAAATGATGCACATGAAGTAGATGCATCACAAAACCTAGAGCATACCCAAATGATCACACATGCATAGAGTTTTGGTAGAATAAAGTAAGGTGAAGGAAGCCTTCAGTGGAATTGTTAAGCCACATGAGTATGAGCATATTTAGTGCATGAAGAATGGAATTGGAAGGGATTGTGAGGTTCTAATGCTTGAGGATCTTTCAAAGGATCTGGGACATATGGACGATGATCCGTTGAATATATGCACCAACGAAAATTGGTATACAAAGACCTTGGATCTTCTTTGGAAAACAAAAACGATCATGGGGTGTGCTATTACGGATAACACCAATGGTCTATTTGGGGAGGAGAAAAATGAAGTCAATATTTTAGCTAGCATGGATTTCTTGGAGAATTGGATCCAACAAGTTGTTAAAGTCCAGCAGGAATCATATAGAAACTTCAACTCCCTGGAGTATGAGCTCACCAATAATATATTCCAATGGAATGTTCTTCCAACTTAATTTGGGTTCATTTTATGAAGGTAGTCGAACACAAAACAAACTAGAAAGGAAACTGTGAATGTGGAGGATCCTAAATCCAAGGTGGATCCAATAATTACCATCTCAGATGACTCATAATATTGTCTTCTTCTACCACTCCAGGATGGATCGATTTAAGTCTGGCCAGTCAATTTATGCTATGAACTCGGTTTATTTTTATTTTTTGGTCAAATTTCTCAACCTATTGGGAATTATATTTTTCAATTTCAATACCAGGTTCTATGCAAATAATTGTAGGATTATTAGTTACAATATTAAACCTCTTATTTTCTTTAGTAGTAATAGTCAAAACTAAAAGTTAATCTCTGAATTTTGGAGAGGTGAATGGTATGGATTTCCCTTTGGTAAGCCAGCCACCCAAGCAACTGTAACCCTTTTTGATAATACAATTGTCTTGACCATGATCTAGAAAAAATGTAATGATTGTAGATGGAGGTACCATAAATTCTTCATGGAAGTGTCATATTATTAATCTTACTATGGGTGAGTATTCATTGGATAGCTCAATGATTTAAATCCAAATGGGTGGTATCAATGTTGTACTAGGGGTCCAATGGATACAATCATTGGGAACAATGGTTGTTAATTTTCAGAAATTGTTCATGATATTCTCTTCAAAAAGAAAGGAAATTGAACTCAAAGGTATTATAGGGAAACCCTCTAAAGTTATCAACTCTAAAACATGACAAATTTTTTGAAAAGGGGACACCATGGAGAAATTGTTTTGTTCACTAGATGTTCAAGCATCTATACCCTCTATTCCAATGGATCTACAATAAGTTATTGACAATCAATTAAAGGTATTGTGAGAGATTCCTAAAGGTATTCCACTTGTTCGGGATCATGACCATGCTATTCACTTGCAACAAGAAGTATACCACCTAACATCAAACCTTGCAAGTACCCATATGCACAAAAAAATGAGATTGAAAAATTGGTTCAAGAAATGTTAGATGCAAGCATCATTCAACCTAGCCAAAGTAATTTCCCTACACCTGTGGTGATGGTTCACAAAAAAAGAAGGTTCATGTAATATTTGTCCATATTATAGAGAGCTCAATAAAATGATAATTAAAGATAAGTTTCGTAATCATGTCATTGATGCAATACAAGCGACATATTCTTTACCAAATTGGATATTAATTCGAGATATAATCATATTAGAATGAGAAAAGAAGACATTCCAAAAACAACCTTTAGAACACATCAAGGTCATTACAAATTTTTGGTGATGCCATTTGTCCTTATTAATGCACCTTCCACATTTCAGTGCTTGATGAACTCTATATTTAAACCATTCGTTAGAAAACATGTGTTAGTATTTTTTATGATATACTTATCTATTGCAAATATTCGGAATGGAATTTACAACATCTTGGTAGGGTCTTATATCTATTGGAGGAGAACCAAATGTATTCCAAACCTTCTAAGTGTACCTTTGTGGTTCATGAAGCAAAATATCTAGGTCATATTGTATGTTAGGAAGGCATCAAAGTGGATCCTAACAAAATTAAGGCTATCATGGAATGGTAAATTCCTAATACATTGAAGAATATTAGAGGATTCTTAGGAATGACAGGATACTACCACAAGTTTGTCAAAAATTATGGTAAAATAGAAGCACCTTTTAACACGGTTATTGAAAAAAAAATCATTCTCTTGGACTCAAGAAGCAACCAAATATTTTGAAAATATTAAAGTGGCTATGTATACACTCTTGTATTATCCATGTCCAACTTCAAAAAAACCTTTATTGTGGAATGTGATACCTCGGGGAATGAGATTGGTGCATTTTTAATGCAAGAAGGAAGGACCCTTGCCTTTGAGATTTTCTAACTTAAAGGTAAAAAATTCTCAAACAAATTTATGAAAAGAAAATGTTGGTCATACTACACGCAAATACAAAATGGCACCCTTACCTAATATGAAGACATGTGAAGGTAAGAACATATCATTGCAACCTTAACTAATTCCTAGAACAACGATGATCGTTAGAAGAGCAATACAAATGGGTTACAAAATGTTAGGTAATGAATGTGAAATTCTCTACAAAAAAGGGGAAAATTATGGTGGAAGATGCACTTTTAAGAGAAGAAGATGACACAAAGGAATTACTTTGTGATATTTCCATTATGCCATTTGATTGGGTAGAAGAAGCAAGGATCGAATGGAAAAATGATCGAAAGACATGCAAGGTTATTCAATAACTACAAGAAGACCCTAATTCACTAGATAAATTTGTGCGAAAGAATTATTTAGTACCATGTTCACCTATATTTATGTAAAAATTCTCAACTCAAAGAGAAGATACTTTTTAAATTGCACATTTCCCCTATAGGAGGACATTCAGGGTTCTAGAAAACATACCATAGGATCAAGAAGGATTTATTGTAGGAAGGTCTTAAAATTGATGTCCAAAAGTTTGTGGTTGAATGTTTGGTTTGTTAGAAAAACAAAGTAGAGACAGTCAAGACACCATCTTTTACAACCATTATCCATACCAAGTCAACATTGGGAATAGGTCTCAATGGAATTTATCACATGTTTACCAAAGTCAGAAGGAAAGATTGTCATCATGGACATAGTGGTGGATTGACTCATAAAGTATTCACATTTATGCTCTCTTTCTCATCCTTTTAAATCAAGTACAATAGCTGAAATATTCATGGAAACAATTCAGAAGCTATATAAAGCCCCCAAGATTAATGTAAGTGATAGAGATCCAATTTTCAATGGTAATTTTTGGAAGCAATTATTTTCTTTTTTGGGCACTAAGTTGGCTCATCTCTCCTCTTACCATCCTCAATTTGACGAGAAAAATAATGTTTTGAATAAATCCTTAGAAGGGTATGTTTGTTGCTTTGCATCTGATAAAAAAACACAATGGGTTAAGTGGTTTCCCTTAGCAAAATGGTGGTACAACACATATTTTCGTACTTCATAAAAAATGTCACTATTTATGGCCCTTAATCGCTATCATCCTCCTTCCATCACATCATCCTTAAAGTAGAAATCTAAGGTTCAAGTAGTGGAGGATCACATAGAGTACCAACAAGAATTTATACAATTATTGAAGGATAACTTGTTATAGCACAAAACAAGATGAAATAAAAAGTAAGAACATCATAGTGAAAGGAAATTTGAAGTGGGAGATTGGGTATTTTTGAGGCTACAACCAAATAAGTAGATATCCCTAAAGAAGCAAAAGAAGGACAACAAATTAGCACCAAAGTTCTATGGTCCCTACAAGGCATTGTAATGGATAAGAAGTATGGATTATAAATTGGAATTATATCCAACTTCATGTGTACATCCAACCTTCTACATTTCCTTCCTAAAAAGGTAATTGGTGAGAAGATCACAGTCCAAACTATTTTACCATAGATTGATGAAGAAGGGAAATTAATATTAGAAACATAAACAATCATTGAGAGAAGGATTAAGAAACTATGAAATGATCAATTAATTAGTACCTCATCAAGTGGAAGAACTTCCCAATAGAAGAGGGAACATGGGAAGATGATTTCTTCATGCATAAACATCTAGAGTTAATTGAGTGTTGAGGACGACACTTGTTTGAAGGGGATGGGTGTGTTAATCCCTATATATTATGTGTGTGTGAGAGAGAGAGTTTGGAATCATCTCATCTAATCTTTTTTTGTATCTGAAATACATTGTAAAGGAGGTTTCCCCCTTGAAGAGGGTGGTTATTCATCTTTTTATTGCATTATTAAGGAATTGGAATACTATCTCTGCTTTTCTTATTCTTATGAATGGGATTTGATTCAACCTACCCAAGTATTTAATATTTTGGGAATACCTTTGTCTTTCATGCCTCCCTCAAGGAATTATGGGAGATAACAATGTAAAGGAATTGTGGGAGATAATAATGTAAAAAGTGTCCAAGGATATTTACAAATAGATTTTGAATCCTTCCCCTTTCCTCTAAATGGAAATTTGTCCAAAGTTCTAAAAACTACCCATATGTGTTTCTCCTCTTACTGGGCACCTTCATCTTGAGTCTACTTTTATACAAGAATCTTCTCACAAAGTTTTTGTGGGCTAACTCTGACAGAGATAAATGTTTTCATACAATCAATTGGAGTCTCTACTGTATGCCCAAAGATAAATGATGAATTTGATTCTTTCCATTGGAGTTCATGCTTAACTATTTTGCACCAAATAATAATTAAATTCATTGAGTGACATGAAGCCAAAGTGAAGGGTGTAGTTGAGAAACTATCACCTCATGATCCCCTTATGGGTAGAAAGTGTAGGGAAATTTGAATATGTTGACCTTCATGATTGCATCAGTCCTTATTTAGGTGAAGGAGGATTTTGTATCTAAGGGAATCTAAAGGCCTAAGAGACCATGAAGCACAAATTAGTATGGAAAAGTGATTCTCTAAGGGAAGGGAATCCCTCAATTAACCCCCTATTGTGGTAGTCCCTAATGGATGTGTAGGATGGAAAGTATTAAATTAGTTGATCATGCATGGTTCTCAACCAAAATAATATTTAATAAAGTCATGTGTTTCCTTAGATATCCCTCTGACAATCAATGTAATTATTGGAAGACTCGGGACACATTAAAAAGGGAGTTTCAACTAATAACTATTGAAATAATTATATTATAAAAGTGTAGACTTTGATTCCCATTTTTTTTAAAGATTGGCTTGTTAGAGTTATAACAAGGGTGGAAGCATTGAAGGAAGAACCATATATAAAGTATTCAAAAATATAGGTCCATATACATATACCAATGGTTATGATGTAGGCCTAAGTTGGATGCCAAACTTAACGACATCCATAGGATTAATCCAAAAGATAAAACATTGTTTTCCATATTAAAATCCATATAGAATATGTATCTCGAGAATACAAATGTTTGCTTTACCTAATCTTTGATTCATGGAAGGCTCCTTATTAACCATTTCCTGAAATACTCAATGGTCCCCTAAACCAAGTGTCCTCTTTGTGATGCCTTCAAACATTCTTTTTGGTATAAAAAATAAACCCAATCCCTAGCACCAAGATTAAAATTGTCACAAGTTCCTCCCATCAAACATCAATCAGAATATTCATCTATCTTGAGAGGGGGAGGGTAAATCAGTATAGGGAATATTCTACACTTTCAAAAATTATTTACCATTCACATTAGCTTTCAATGAAATTGAGCATTAGTAAAAAGAATGTGTAGTACAAAAGAGACACAATGTTTTAACATGGAAACCCAATACGCGAGAAAACCACAGAAATATGTTATTTCTATAAAAACAATTATTACAGTGATTTGCATACAACTATTTGCTGGAGACTCCAATCTCCCAAGTTTATAAGAAACAACTTGTAGGAGGAACCAACCCACCTAGATTCTCTAGAACCAACTAGAAATAAGCACCAACTCCCTATATTCTCCAGTACAAACTAGAAGGAAGCGCGAACTCCCTGGATTCTCCAACACCAACTGGAAGGAAGAACCAACTACCTAGATTCTATATTGATGTACTACACAACAACTTACCTACCACACTTTGTTTCGTCATGATTTTCTCTGTGCAAGACAATCTTAACTACTTTTCTCTATCACACATTTCTCTGTGTAATACAACCTTCATTACTGTCACACTGTGCTCCATCGCACGCTACTCTATGCAAGACAATATTAACTATTGTGAACACTCTCCTCTATCACACACTTCTTTACACTAGAAAAACTTCACTACTATGCAAACTCTGATCTATCTCACTCTTGTTATGTCACACTCTGCAATGTGCAAGACAAACTTCACAATTGCCACTTTGTCATAATCTACACTACACATGAATTCAATCTTCACTATGTTTGCATTCTGATCTATAACAAGACAAATCTAACTACTACACAGTCTTTAACTTTTGTGCCACTGCGTAGTTTCAACAATAATCAACTTTTTCTCTACTTCATCCTCTACAAGAAAAAATCTACAAATTCAAACCTATGTAGCTTCTTTCTATCTTCTTCTGTAAGAAAACATATCTTATTCTTTACAAGGTGTGCCTCCTTTATTTGACCACCTAAGAAAAAACCTTCAAGATAATTTCATCAAGAATATTTTCAAAACCTAAAAAAGATCCTTACATCCATTTTCAATCCCTAGAAGACCTTCCTCTTCCACAAGTGCACATCCTTTTTAGAGCTCCATCGTTGCTTGGATGGATAAACAAATGAGGGATTTCTCTACTTATTTATAGTGTTCTTAAATCACTTTATGGGCCTAAATAACATTGTACAATATCCTGGAAAGGTCAACCTAACATTTCAATTGGATTGTATTTACAAATTATTTCGTATCTCCTTATTCCTATGGAGTTAGAGGGACTTCCATATACCATTGAAAAGGTCTTGGAATAACATTTCGAACCATTTAATCTACACTCTAATTTGATTCAAGTATATAGAGTAAAATTTCCTTCAAAGATAGGGTATCCAAGCTTGGCATCCAAAAATAATATTTCCAATAATCTTCATCTTGCAATCTCTATCTGTAGTTTCCTTGCCTTTGAAATCAAGGATAACAATATTTCCAACAATATCCCCCTTTTTCATTGATGGCGACCTTTATAAAATCTCACAAAAATCCTATAGATACTCCCCTTGTATGAAATTATGTATCTGCACAATTATGATTCTGTGCAATTATGTTTCCGTGCAATATCTACAATTTCTCCCATCACATAATTTATCAATGCAATTATGTTTCTATGCAATATCTTCATTTTCTCTCACTGCATAATTTATCTATGCAATTATGTTTTTGTTTTTGCAGTATTTTCATTTTATCTCCCTGTGCAATTTCTCCCCCTTTGACATCAATGGCAAAGGGATGCTCCCCCTAGACTCATGCTTCTCTTTGTTCTTCTATTGCTCCCCTTATTTGAATGTTTATTTGATTTTTCCAATTACTTTGACTACTTCTAGATTTCCAAGACTTATGGATTTGGTGAATCTTGAGAAAATTAAGGAGGAATGGGAGTTACTCCCAATTTTTGTATGAGATACTCAAAGGTATCCATGGGAATATGCTTTGTGAAAATGTCTACAATCAACTCATTGGTGACAACATAGTCCAACTTGATATTGTTCTTGGTGACTTGCTCTCTCAAAATATGATATTTGATAGGGATGTTCTTTGTCTTGGAGTGCATTATAGGATTCTTGGAAATGTTAATTGCACTTATTTTATCACATAAAATTGGAATAGGTTGATTGTACTCTACCTGGATATACAAAAAGTTTTTCTTCATTAAGAGAACTTGGGCACAACATGCTGCTTCTGAAATGTATTTTTCCTCTACTATTGGTAAGGAGGCTGCGTAATTTTTTTACTCAATCATGATACCAAACAATTTCCAAAGAAGAATGTTGCTCCACTTGTGATTTCCCTGTCATCCATACTTCCTTCCTAGTCTACATAAGCATAAGCTATCATAGTCAAGTCATTACCTCGTGGGTACCATAAGCCAAAATCCAAGGTTCCTTTCATTTATTTGAAGATTCTTTTTATGGATTGAACATGGGTGTCCTTAGGTGTTTCTTGAAATATTGCAACCAATCCTACAACTTGCATAACATCTGTCCTTAAGGCTATCACATATAACAAGATGCTAGTCATTGATATATAAATTTTTTAATCCATTTCCTTTGATTTGTCTTCCTTGCTTAACTCGCAACTAGTGATAATGGGAGTAAAACATTGATTTACAATATTCCATGTTAAAATTATTCAACATTTCTTTACCATATTTTGTTTGAGAGATAAAAATAGCCTTACCGAGTTGGGAAATATGTAGTCCTAGAAAGAAGGTCAATTTTCCGAGCATAGACATTTCAAACTCTTTCTTCATTTCTGCTGCAAAGTTTTGGCTCAAATTTTCATAATCACTTCCAAATATGATATCATCCACATAGGCTTCAATGATAACCATATTTCATGGTAACTTTTTATGTATAAATTGCTATCAACATCTCCTCTTCTAAATCCTTATTGTTGCAAATATTTGTCTAGTCTTGAGTACCATGCTCTAGGAGCCTACTTTACTCCATTAAGGGATTTCTTAAACCTGTAGACATATTCTCTATTTTTTGTACAAAGGAAATCCTTCTGGTTGTTCAATATATACTTCTTATTTCAAATCTCCATTAAGAAAAGATGATTTAACATCCATTTGGTAGAATTTAAAGTTTTTGGAACATGCATAGGCCAAAAACATTTTGATTGCTTCTAATATGACCACAAGAACAAAAGTTTCTTCAAAGTCTACTCATTCAATTTGAGCATAGCCTTTACATACTAGTCTTTCTTTGTTTCTACTTACCTTACTATCTTAATTCAATTTCTTTTGGAAAACCCACTTAGTGCCAATAATTTTTTTATATCTTTGGGTCTTGGAACAAGTTTCCATCTATTTTTCTCGATATAATTCAGTTATTCTTCCATAGCATTAACCTATTGTTCATGTATCCTAGGTTCCTCAAAACAATTTGGCTCTATCTTAGACGACAGAGAGAAGTGTACCTCTTGAGAAGTGCTTTCCAAGTTCCTCTTTCTTGTGTATATCTCCGCACATTTATCGCTAATGTTTAAATCCCTAGAGTGTTTTTTCTTAACATACTTGGAAGGAGCCTTTGTATTTGGTCTTTCAATTTATTCTTGTTCATGCACTTCTTATTGTTATTTTTGTTTCTCTTCCTCTAGTAGTTCTTCTTATTTTTGTTCTAATGTTGGCTTATCATCTTCATCTATGGCCACTGATCTTCTTGATCCATAGTCATTGTTTCATCTACTTTCACATCTGGGATTTCCACCATCTTGTTTAGCCTCAAATTGTAGCATTTATAGGCCTTGTTTCTAGAGGAATAGCCAAGGAAGATGCCTTCATCAGTCATGGAATCAAAATTACCCAATTTCTCATTATTTATTTTGATGTAGCATTTTCTCCCAAACAACCTAAAGAGTTTAACTATTGTTGGTTTTCCTTTCCATAGATCATAGGGAGTTTTGTTGCTATCAACTTTGATTTCCCCCTGTTTAAAACGTTGAAAACAATATGAATTGCTTGGGTCCAAAAAAATTAGACGATTCGGAGTCATTCAACATTATTCTGGAAATCTCCTACAGAGTCCTATTCTTCCTCTCTTTTATTCCATTCTGCTGTGGAGTCCTAGAAAGCTGGGAATTGTCTCCTAATTCCATGTTATTCACATAATTATTCAAATTCCTTTGAGGTGTACTCACCCCCATTATCTAATCTCATGCACTTAATTTTTAAACCAGTCTCATTCTCAACTACTTTAAAAGCTTAGAACATCTCAAAAGCCTCTAATTTTTCTTTTGAGTAAAGAGACTTGGGTCATTCTAGTATAATCATTAATGAAGAGAATAAGGTAAGACTCACCATTTAGAATTTTTGTTGTCATTGGCCCACAAAGATCTATATGCACTAATTCCAAAGGTTTTGTTGTGGAATATTCTTTTGTCTTGAAACTTATCCTTGTTTGTTTTCCATGTAAACCGTGCTTGCAAATGGATTTTAAGGATTTGTAATTTTTGGTATGTCTCTCACTACTTGCCTTTTGCTAATCTTTATCAAGTTGTCAAAATTTATATGACCCATTCTTCTGTGCTAGATCCAACTTTCATCTACTTTCTTCATACAAAATTTTTCTTCCTTTTTGTCATCCAAGATGTACACATTATTTGGAGTTTTGGATTCCATTGCTAGCAACCTACCTAAATCTTCCTTTCTTATTTTACATATCTTAGCATCAAAAGTGAGGATGTGACCTTGATCACATATTTGGATGACACTGAGAATGTTATGTTTCATAGTTTCCACAAGAAAGATATTTTACGCTCTAGCCTTTTCCCTCCGAAGATTCACTATGCCTTTCCCAAGAATTTTGGCAGTGCCATCATCTCCAAAGTAAACATTTCCTCCTTCTTCTCTTTTAAGATCTAGAAATATGTCCTTATCTCCTATCATATGTTTGGATCATCCAAAATCAATCTAACAGTGAACCTTTTTTCTTTGGTCATGTAAGGTTGTATCACATTCTTCTCGACTTAGTTTTTCTATCTTGCTTTGCCAAATTTTTGTATGATCTTTCTCATGTTTAGAGGAAGAACCCTTGATTACACTTTACTGGCAATTACAGTATCAAGCTTTGTGGCCATGATTGCGACAATTATAGCATTCAATATCCAGCTCGAAGGGATTGAGGCTTCCATCCATAACTCTATTAGTATTTTTTATTCATTTCACACATAGCCAATATTGGAGACTTCAAAAGAAATTTTATTTCTCTCAAAGTCATATTTTGCATATTCTCTACAATTTACAACTTTATGACCAAAATTGTTGCAATAATAGCAGTGACCCAAAATGAGAGTTTGATACCTAGTAATACAAGGTCTCCTTAATGAAACAACTCCTTTACTCTTGTTGTTCATGTGGGATAATTGTTGATTGTACTTCCTTTGGTGGTTGTTGTCTTCCTCTTTGATAGAACTCTTGACCACACTTTCATAACTTCTTGCTTCATAATTGGGCACCAATGAGATTGAGCATTCATTAAGATTTTCTTGTCCATATACTAATCTAGAATTATCAGAAGATGGAATTTAGTTGTTTATTATTTCATTTAATACATTAGTGTTGTTTCCAAATTTATGCTGATAGTTTAATTGGGTGCTTACTTTTTGTAGTTCCTTTTTCAAGGAGACAATTTTAGCCTCCTTACACAGTTTCTCCTTTTCTTTCAACTATCATATTAGTTCTTCTTCTAGATGAATTTTATGATCTTTAATGAATTCTTCTTCATACTTAATCAATTGTTTCTTTAGTTTCTTATTCTTCTTTCTCGCTTTCTTCATTCCATCTAAGGAACTAATAAGCTCCCCTTCAAGGTCTACTTCAACATTCACTTCATCTTTATAATTTCCATTCTCAAGTTCTCCATATAATTGCATGAAGAGTGGTTCTCTTGTATCATTGTCACTATCATCTTCACCTAATGAGTTATTTTCCTCTTTAGAATAAAGACTCTTCTTTTGCTTATTTAACTTTTTCTTATTTTCATATTTTCCACTTTTCATGACCTTTCTTGAGTTTCTTCACAAAGTTTACTTCTTCATCAGATTCATAAAAGAAACTCTTACTTTACTCTTCTTTCTTCCTTTTGTGTTCTTTGAATCCTTGAAGAATGCTTCTTTCCTTAATAAATTCTTTTTCTAAATTCTCATCTCATATGTAGTGAGAATTCCATGTAATTCATACATTTTCACTTTTTCAAGATCTTTTATATCTTCCAAGACTAAACCTTTGGAATCAAACCTCATAGGAAAAGTTCTCAACACATTTTGTACAATTGTTACTTATGAAACTTCTTCTCCAAGAACTTTGATAATGTTGACTAGTTCATATACATGGATAAAGTAGGATGCGATATTTTCATCTTACTTCACCTTGAGGATCTCAAATTGTCCTCCATGAGTTTGTAGCTTTTCCTTATTTATTTTGTCATACCCTTAATAAATATTTTGAAGTTTGTCCCACATCCCTTTTGTTGTCTTACATTGCATGAATTCTGTAAAATCTAAATTTTTTAGTCGACACAAAATTGAATATTTGGATTTTGCATTGCATTCATAAGGATTTTTGTCAGATGCATTTATTGGTGGAGTCTTTGGAACTGTATAACCATCCTTAACTGCTTTCCAAATGTCAAGTCCAAGTGACAGCAAAAATAATTCCATTCTTATGCTCTTGAAGGAATAATTGGATCCATCAAACTATGGTGCTCTATTTGTTGAGAGACCTTCCTATTGATCCATCAATGGTGTAGGACCTACCTTACAGTTGTCAAACAATTCTAAAAGAACACACTCTTATACCATTTGTTGGAGCATATTTTCCATTAGACCAAAACCCACATGAAATAATCTCTGATATAATAACCAAAGTTAATATCCATGAGAGGGGTTTAACCCATGTCATGAAACTCACAAGGAGAGCTGGATGAAAATTCCAACAATCTCCACCCCTAGTTTTAACCAGGTGAGTTTCAAACTCGAGACATGTCGCCCTAATACCAATTTTTGGAATATTCAACTATATTGAGAAGGGGGTGAATCGGTATAGGTATTATTTTACACTTTAGAAACTTATTTACCATTCACATAAGATTTCAATCAAATTGAGCAACAGTCAACAAAAATGTATAGTACGCAAGAGACATAAGGTTTTAACTTGGAAACCCAAGAAGGGAGAAAACCACACAGAGATGTTATTTCGATAAACAATGATTATAATGATTTGTAGACACCTATCTCCTAGAGAATACAATCTCCCATGTTTATAAGCAACAACTTGCAGGAGGCACCAAACCCCTAGATTCTCTATCACCAACTAGAATGAAGCACCAACTCCCTGGATTCTCCAACACCAAATGGAAGGAAGCACCAACTCCCTGGATTTTGTATTGATGTACTGTACAACAACTTAATTACATGTTTCACTTTGTTATGCGATACTCTACTCTATGCAAGACAATATTTACTACTCTGCTTTGTCGCACACTACTCTATGCAAGACAACCTTCACTACTGTCACACACTTCTTTGTCGCACACTACTCTACATAAGACAATATTCACTATTATGAACACTCTGCTTTGTTGCATTCTTCTCTATTCTATCGCACACTGCTCTGCACGAGACAATCTTCACTATTGTGCAAAATTTTCTATGTTTCACTCTGCATTGTACAAGATAAACTTCACTACTATCACATTGTCAAAATCTACATTGTGCAAGACAATATTCACTACCATCGCACTCAACTCTGTCATAAGACAACTTTGATTATTGTGCAATTTCAACACTCATCAACTTCTTCTCTACTTCATCCTCAATAAGAAAACATCTACAACTTCAACTCTATGTGGCTACTACATAACTTCTTTTGCAAGAAAACATGTCTTCCTTTTTGCAAGGTTTTCCTCCTTCCTTTTACCACCCAAGGAAAAACCTTCAAGACAATTTCATCAAGAATATCTTCAAAACCCAAAAAACATCTTTAGATCCATTTTCAATCCCTAGAAGACCTTCCTCTTCCACAAGTGCACACTGTTTTCAGAGCTCCATCATTGCTTAGATGGATAATTTTTTTTTGTAACACTCCATTTATTTATAGTGTTCTTAAATAAATTATTAGGCTGACATATCATTGTACAATATCTTGGTAGGTTCGACCTAACATTCTAGTTGTTTTTACTTTGCAAATTTTTTCATATCTCCTTATTCCAATGAAGTTAGAGGGAATTCCATATACCACTGGAAATGTCTCAGAACATTATTTCCAACCATTTAAACTATACTCCAATTTGAGAAGGTATCTAGAGTAAAAATTCCGTCATTTATAGGGTATCCAAATTGGGCATCCAAAAACAATATCTCCAATAATCTTCATCTTGAATCTATCTGTAGTTTCCTTGTATTTGACATAAATTACAACAATATTTCCAGCAAAATAACTTAGAATTCAACCCTTTTAGGAGACTCTCTCCCATGGATTGTAAAACTTCACATAGCACTCACAAAACATATTAGAATTTATAGTATATATCTTCTTTGGAAAACAAGAAGTGAATTTCTTTTCACAAATGCACATCATAAGACTATGTTTAGTAGGCATAATGATTCCCTAATCTATGTGCATATGTATATATTCTAGTGTAGATGAGGAAGGTTGATATGGAAGTAACACAAATGTGTGCTTTGAAAGAGCATTAGATCACTGCACCATATGGCATGAAAGAGTTCCTCATGAATGTTACTCACCTACTCACCTTGCACACCTTAGACCTTCAAGCATTCATCAACCTCAAATCATGGAAAATTGAGTAGTAAGAGAGTGGTGGAAAAGGTGGAGGAGTTTCCCCCAAGCTACCACCTCAAATACCCTTGTTTCGACAAGTATGTCCTTTTCATTATAGATATTCGTGAACAAGTGTGTCCTAAAAAACTCATGTAAGGAAATGGTGGATGGTAGCCAATTATGACCTAATCATTGATGGTTAGGGGCATCCTCATGAATACAAAGACTCCCCTCCCATAGAGGGATTGTTTCCATATCTTCTTGATATACCATTTGTTCTATGTGACTTATTTCACTATTGTTTATTGCTTTCAACCTCACACATTAGTGTCAATTATGACTATTTTATTTTTGAATTCTATATGTGGCAAGTTTTTATAGACTAAATGAGTTTGTTTATAAAATGTTCATACAATCCAAATCTAATATGATATTTTAATCAAAGGAAATAATTATTTTTATTTTTATTATTATTTTAAAATAACGCTTTCACACATAGTGGTGGTAGGTGGAGGGATAATCAATTTTTACCTCAAAGGAAATCTGAATATAAGCTATCCTTGTGGTTTTGGAACTATAATCAACAACAAGTTGAGGCACGCACATTAATTTAAGGACCCCATAGTATTGACTCTAGTAAGGTGCACACTCTAATAGCACTCTGGGACTCAACAACAATAATAAATTTCATGAACACACACTACTACATTTGGACCCAAAATATGACGATGGTTCGTCGACTATTTGACAAAGTTTTGTTGACTCTTCGATGAACTCAGAATTATTTAGACGTCGATGGGATATTGTTAGTTTATCTGACAAACCTGTAGCCGTTGGGTGTCCTACGTATAAATGTCATCTACACGATGACTATAAGAGCGCTAAAACTTTGTTAAAACCAACAAATATCCATCGTATATTCTCGACTATACATTACCGGAGTTAACTCCAGAGTTTCACCATAGTTAACCTCAAGTTTTCATCGATTTTATCTAGAATATACGACGAGTATGTTGTTCATCCGACGAGTTTTATCATCGACAATAGAGTCAGATACATGACACATGTTCTATGAATATGTTGAAGGTTTTCATTGGATATACGACGACATATTGTACTTTAAAAAAAATTGATAGTGGTTGGTTTTGTTGAACAATCATGCCAATGAGCTTGTCTTGTAGTCCTTTCAATGAAAATTTATTAAGAATTGGATTGAAATCCATTGCAATGAAAATTAATATATGATTTTGATTCATTGATCAATATAATAAAACAATCAGTGCAATGGTTGCATTGATTGTTTTATTATATTGATCAATGAATCATAATCATATATTACTTTTCATTGCAATGGATTCAGTCTAATTCGTAATAAATTTCCATTGAAAGGACTACAAGACAAGCTCATCTGCATGTTTGTTGAACAAATTTTGGAACTTTTTGTGCTTTCTTATGGATGTGAAAAATAGAGGATACAATGTAAAGATCACACCATAGTTGGTTTTCCTACAGGAAAATTCAATTTCTATTAGATGTAGAAACTTGCATCTATTAAGATTAAGTCAAAATTTAAATCATAGTCTCATAATGTCCTCATCATAGTCAAATGACAAAATATAAAAAATGTAACAAAAATTGGTAAAAATGAGCTGAAAATAAATCTCACAAAACCTCCAAATATAACAAAAGTATCAAACATATAACATATATAGAAATACGCCAAAATATAACTGAAGTGTGACACCTGAAAAGAGATCGAATGTCTCCTTTCTCAGTAAATATCTATCTTGAAATTATTCAAACTTGAGGACACCAAAATCCTCATCAACCGCCTTCTTAGATAAGTTGTTTGCTACCCAGTTGAACTCTCGAAACACATAATGGAAAGAGAAATATATGAAAGAGTCCCTTAGCCTTTTACCATTTTGCATCTAGTAAGAAAGGTATACCACTTGTAAGTGTGAATGATCAAAAATCCAGTCCATAACAAATTTGGAAACTACACAAATGTGAATCTCTGCACAACCATGAACAAAAGCAAAATATTGCAAACCCCAACATGTCAACAACTATGTTCTAATATTATTCCCACTGCCCCCACCAAACCAACATCTAAAAAAATGTGTAGAATATAATTTCAAGTTAAAAACCACAACCATGGGAGTTCTCCATAACTGCACCATCAAAATAACCAATAGGAAAGGAAGCATTAAATTCTGGGCACTGTACATTCCTCTTTTAACCACTGTGACTCATAGGACCATGTTCCTTATAGAAAGAAGCAACTCTAATATCAAGATAATCTAGAGAAAATATTTTTTGTTAAAAAATCCTTTTATTTCTTCCATTCCAAATCTGCCAAGCTATAAAAATGGGAAAAGTATTAAAAGTTGTAAAATCCCAACTTAGCCAAACTGTCTCAAACGTGATGCATGTATACTAAAAATCACACTGAATTAAAATACAAAGAATAATTCCAAAAAACTTGAGCAAAAAGGCAATGCAAAAATAGGTTGGTTTTGAAATTCTGGCCTATGCAAGACATAAATGAAGAAAACTATAGAAAACATTATGTTATCTTCTAAATAAATCAATTTTCCATAAGTCCACTCAGACAATTTATTTTTTGATAAGTGATGAAGGTTTCAGGTCATATTATGAACAATGTTTCGATGACTAACAAAGTTTGGATATCTGGAGCTCATTTTTTCAAGAAATTTGAAAGTTTTAGCTTTCGGTGGCTTAGGCGAGCTCTCAAACAACTCATTAGCCACCGAAAAGCCGAGCTTTCGGCAGCTAACGGTTTTGACTCAGGACCATGTTAACCACTGAAATCATGTTGATCACTTTTTTATAAATTTTGGAAAACAGGACTTTCGGTTGCTTAGGTGAACTTACCAATAGTTCATTAGCCACTGAAAGCCCTTGGTTTCGACAGTTTAATAAGGGGTCCAAAAAGAGATTTAACCACTGAAATCGCATTAGCTTCGTTTTTTTGGAAAGGAGACTTTCAGTAGCTTAGGCAGACGAACCAATGGTCCATTAGCCACCAAAATCCCCACTTTTGGCAGATAAATCATTGAAACCCTTAGGATTCTCATAACCACCGAAAAGGACAAAAAGTGAAAACGGTTGTCTTCCCATAAAAATCAAATTCGTCAGCATGAGGCGTGTCATAATTTAGCATGATTAACCACCTAAAATTTTAGGGAACTGTAGTAAAGCATGAATCGTTATTTATCTAAAAAGACTGATGGAAATCTAAACCCTAGCATGCCCTCCATCTATCCCATGATTGCAGTAAACCTCCACGAAACACCAAGTTCACATTAAAATGATTGATAGGTTGTCTATCTCGTGGATATCACCAGAATTCACCATCATCTCATTCAAGTACCAATCAAATGGTTATCCCCTCAAAATCAACAACATATCCTCAGTACACCCCTCATTTCTTGCATGCATCCTTACTGCTCAAAGCCATCCCAGAAACCAACGCGCTAATTTCCTTCACAGAAGTTTGAATTTTGGTTTTTTGCAGTATACTAAGAAGCACAAATCAGAGATGAAGAAATCAAGACCTACCCTTAGACAGGAGCTGGGAGACATCATCTATCTTGATGCACATCCAGAAGTCTGTCAATTCTTCAAAGATGCAGGCTGCTACAGATTTCATGAGAAAATCCAAGGTTCACACCAGTGGGTTGCAGAAGCATTTGCCCTTTATTTTGATGGCTCCAAGGTGCTAATAGGAAAGGAGGAGTTCCTAGTGGATGAAACCCTAATTGCAGAGGTGACAAAACTCCCAAGAATTGGGGAGAAGTGGTTTAAGACCACCATTACCAAAAATGTGGAGTTCAGATCATATTTAAAACCTGAACATAGAAATATAGTATGGAAGAAAAGTGTTCCATCCACCTAGCTAAAGAGAGATGGCAGCAATTACTGAAAGCAATTTTGGTCGATATAACCTGTGAAGGTAGATACAACAGGGAAATGATATATCACTTCAAACTAATGAACCATTTTACAGGAAGAAGTCCTTTAAACCTACCTTTCTACCTCCAAAAGGGCTTAACAAAGATGGCACACCAGGTAAGGGCCCAGCCCACCAAAATCGCTGGAAGATTGTCTCACCATGGCCTCATACAACTCATTGTCCAAGAATTGTTACAGAGTAGAAACATAGCATGGGCATATTTTCTATTCTGGAATGAGTTCGAAACAGGCCTACAACCAGAAGATAAGGGAAAGTCCCCTTCGAAGAAATACACCACCCCCAGAAGTGGAAAAAGGAAAAGAAGGGCTATCTCACCAGTAACAGTAGATCAGCCTTCTCCCTCTTCTAAAACCAACCTAGCTAAAAGAAACCTAGACTTCATTGGAAAGGGGAAGGAGGTCCTAGCACAAAGTGAGAATATTCTGAACTTGCCTTAGTCAGACTCAGAAGAAGAAAGGGAGGAAGAAGTTGACCTAACAGAGCAGGTGGCAGCAAAAAATGAAGAGTTTCCTTCACTAACACCAAGGGAAGGGCAGGATGAACAAAAAAAAGATACCTCCTCAAGAAAACCTAGGTATCAGAGAGCAAAGTAGCTACTAGATCAAATACATGAACTAGAGGTTTTAGACAAGGAGATAAAAAGAAACAATGCAAGGTTAACCGAGAGAAATAAGGAATTGCACAATTTTGTTATGGAGATGAAAGGAATGTATGTCCTATTGAAGAGAAGAAATATGAGGCTAATGAAGGAAAACACTAGGCTTTACAGGATGATCAGGCTTCTGAGGCTGCAGGTGAAGAATTCCAAATTAAACCCTAGCTCTCAAACACACTTTGCACTAGAAACCCTAGCTGAGGAAGCAGTGAGCCTTCAGAATCCAGAGGAAGCCCAGGATGTGGATGTTTTTTCAAACCTTATGCAAGATGAAGGAGTGCTAGAAGATCAACATAAAATATGAAAAGGGATGCTTGGGAGGATGAGTACAATTTTGCAAAAACAGGGCTTTCAATGGCTTAGGCGAACGCGGAAGCGGTTCATTAGCCACTGAAAGAAGAGCTTTCGACAACTAACATACCTAGGATTCTGCTTCCTTAACCAACAAAAGCAAAAAAGGGTGCAAAAATATGTTTTGGCACATAGAACCAGTTTTGGCGAGTACAACTACCTCAAGGATGAAATATAAAACTGAAATTTGTTGGAAAACACCATTGGGAGAGGTCTGTTCCAGTTTTGAGGATACAACCATGGAGAAAAGGGTCACAAACCCTACTTGTTTTTTACCAATAGTGGCTTATCTATCAGATGATAGGTTAAAGCTATACTTCAGTGCTCACTGTAGTCATCAAAAAGTTCAATGAGTGAACAAGAGTTAGCATTAGATAGACTAGTAGTTAAATTAGGGTTTCTGACCTAATTTTGCAAAAAAAATAATTTTATCTATTTTTATTAAACTAGATCCAATTTTTCAAGATCTGAATATTTTTGTAAAGGCTATAAAGCCTAATACTTATTTTGAAGAAAAGGTTAGACTTTGGGGACCTGTAGACCATTATTGTTTTCAAGCTTCTCATATTATTCATGACCTAATATAAGCTCTTTTGCTATCATATGTTCAGCTTCCATATCTTATATATTCTGTGCTTGTGCCTAAATGTCTGATTCAGTTTTATTCATGCTATTCAATGTCCAATAGCTGTCATCCTATCTGTATGTTGATGAGTTGAACTACAAGTACCTTCCTTGTTATGATTATCCATTTATATGTAAATGTTTTATATATGAATCTGCCAGCATAGTAAGTTCTCCATATTTTCACCCTATTAGCAAACCTCTGAATAGTGGTAGTTAGAATCCTTATCTTTGATTGAGTTTTGTGCATGTCTTGAGACTGTGAGGTCCTGTGGGTCATCTGACTTGATCCAGTTAGAAAAAACCATAAAAACATTTAAGTTACTAGGCATCCTAGAGCTGCAACCTAGAGGAGTTTCTCGGAGGGATAACAAATTGGCGCCATTGGCAGGGAGAGGAAACTAAAGCTCAGCTTCCCTGGGAGATGACATAGATCCTGCTTTGATGATAGATAAAGTTTGGACACTATTATAGTTGTAATCATCTATCTAGTGACTCCATTGGAATAAGGTGGCTTCAAGAAGACCAAGTACCAGAGAAAACCCTCAAGGGCCACTAGTAACACCTGTTTTAGATCCAGAAGGGATTCTAAGAAGAGCTAGGGATTCACTCAGACAGAACTCCAGAGATGCAAGGGAAGCCACATTAGGTATTTCAAGAGGTATTTCTGTTGTTATATCAAATAGACCTCCATTTCAATCTCCTTCTGCTGAAACATATAAATCTCAGGAATTTTTAATTGAATTAGAAAATTTTAGGGTTGAGGAATCTTCAAGCACTGCTGCTTATGTAGATTCAATCCCTAGTGACTCCACTGAGACAAATCCACCCCAATACTCTCTTCGCCACCACTCACACTAGCAGTAGGGTTTTTTTCCCTTTTCATACCCACTTCCAATATGAATATCCCTTTGACCAAAATGGAAAGGATCCTGGTGGCCAGATATGCCCCTCTGAATTTACCTAACCCACTCTCTGCCATGCCTACTAGAGACTATCTCAAATACATGCCTAAATTTATTGGAGAGGGAGATTTCACAGCTGAAGAACACCTAGAAGCATTCTACAGTTATGCTGAGAACATAAACATAGAACAAGAAGATGTGTGGACTAGGGTTTTTGTGCAAAGCCTAGATGGTCAGGCTAGAAAGTGGTTCAAAGAGTTGTCTGCTGGATCAATAGCATGCATTGAAGCCCTAGATGACATATTTTTGAAGCACTGGAGAGAGAGAAGAGACCACCTTTATTATATCTCTAAGTTTAGCAATCTGAAGAGGGAAAATGGTGAGTCTGTTTCTAACTTTACCAAAATATTTAACAAGATGTTCAACAAGATCCCTGCTAAAATCAAGCCCACTGACACCTCATCCAAAATCACCTATGCTAATGCCTTTGATTTTGAGTTCTTCCTTCTACTCAGAGAAAGAAGATCTGCTTCCTTGTCACTCATGCACGATGCTACTCTGGAAGTGGAATCCAACACCATTACATCTCAAAAGGTTAAGGGAAAGGTAGACAGGAGGAAACAACCCATAGATACTCTTCGAGCTTCTTCATCAGAGAATAAAATTGAAAAAATGGCCAAAATGTTAGATAGTTTGACTGCTGAAATGTCTAGGCTTAAGGACCGAGGGAAAATACCTGTGAGGGGTAAAGGGCCAAATGATTTTGCTCACAAAAACCCTAATTTTGTCCCTTATAGAAGAAATAACCCAGTAGCACAGATCCTTCAAAGGGATAGAAATCAGGTGGAAGACCAAAGAATCTGGGTTCCTTTTCAGAATGATGTACTAGAAGAAGAACCAGAGTTCACTCAAGAAGAAGGAGAGTCAGAAGACAACATCAACTGCATGGAGGATGAAGTTGATTATTCTTTCTTCACACAAGCAGAATATGAGGAAGCCCTAATCAATGAGCAGATCACTAAAGAAACATTGTATCAGGAAGATGATCAAGGAGGCTACAATCTGAGGTCCAGGCTTGTTGCTCCCCCTAAGAAAAATGTTGTTCCTACAAAGTAGCCTGCTACCCTTGCTAAGAAGATTGTTGTTCCACCAAGGAATATGGCCACCACTCCAAAACAGCTGCAAAGGCCATTACAATCATCAGCCCCTGATCCTATCCCACTCAAAGCTCCATCACAAGAGGTAAGGGTTTCTAACAAGCTGTACTATTCCTTCAATCTTGAGTCAAAAATTCAGAAAGTGAAAATCCCATTCCCATTAGTAGAGTTAATGAAGAATGATTCCTTCAAATCATCTATATTGAAATCATTTCAACCAAAGTTTCCCATAGATACTGAATTTGTCAATCTGCAAGATGATAAACCCATGGTAACCCTAGGCCCTATGATTGAAGAGTTAGATGAGGCATGTCCACCCTTCTACATATCCCTGAATATACATGACAAGGTCCTTCACAACTGCTTGCTTGACTCATGAGCATCCCATAACCTAATGCCAAAAGTAGTAATGGATGAGCTTGGCTTCAACATTACAAAACCCTACCGTGACCTGTTCTCTTTTGACTCTAGGAAGGTCAAATGCCTAGGCCTCATCAAAGACATTGTTGTAAACCTATCCTAGCTGCCCTCAAAAAGCATAGTGATGGACATAGTAGTCGCTGACATCCCTCCTAAGTTTGGTCTCCTATTGTCCTACTCTTGGAGTAAAAGGCTGGGTGGTACCCTTCAGATGGATCTTACATATGCTACAATCCCAATGTTTAGGGGGGATACCAAGAGGCTTTACAGAGAAAATCATCTAGCCTACATCATAAGCAATGAAAAGAATTATGTGAACCACCCTATCTATGCAGTGGGCACAGAATTTGGGTCATGTATTCTGTAGATAGATGACTCCCAACACATGCCAATCCAGCTTACAAAGCCCATTTATCAAAATCCTGAAGAAGTAACCACCTCAGTTTGGAGCATGTTTTTTGATGGGGCCAGTACTCAATCCTCAGTAGGTGCAGGTGTAGTTTTGATTTCTCCATCAAAAGAGACGATTCATCTGTCTTATAAGATGGATTTTAAGACTACTAACAACATAGCAGAATATGAAGCATTGCTGTTAGGAATGAAGGATGCCAAAGAAATGGGGATCATGTGCCTGAAGATCTTTAGAGATACAGATCTTATCATACAGCAAGTCAACAACACTTTTCAAGCAAAGAATGTCAGATTGAAGGCTAACAGAGACGAGGTATGGAAAATCAGGGATTCCTTCATGTTTTTTGCACTCTCATATATACCTAGGGCTATGAATCACCTGGCTGATTTCCTTATTGTCTCTGCAAGTCTGTTTGTTCCCCCTTTACCTCCTAAGCTGAGCTATGATATCCAATTCAAGTACAGGCCATCCCTACCTAATAATGTTAAATTTTGGAAGGTCTTTGAGAATGATGATGAGCTTAGCAAATTCCTCCAGGTAGTTGATGAATTTTCTGATATGAATATTGATCAAGAAAACCTAAATATGGAAGAATCTCAGAGGCTCAAGTTTAAAGATAAAGTAGGTGATCAGAACATTGTTCAATTACCTAGTAATTATATACCCCGGGGTATGGTACCCCTGGAGGAGCTATTTGATCATAATGATGTCCCTTTTAAGCTTGCCAAAAAGGAGAAAGATCCTGTTGTCCAAGAATAAAACATAGGTAGCCATAGTTACCCAAAATTCATAAATATGTCCACTGAATTGATTGTTGATCAGAGGTCCAAATTTTGTAGCCTAATGAAAGAGTTTGCTGATATCTTTGCCTGGGAATACAGTGACCTAAAAACCTATGACACTAGTATCATCCAACACAGGATTCCCCTGGAGAAGGACACCATCCCTTTCAAACAAAAGCTCAAATCCATCAGTCCTCTCCTCCTACCTATGATTGAAAAAGAAATCCATAAGCTCCTTAAAGCCAAAATCATAATTCCCCTTAGGTATTCTAGATGGGTGCAAATTTAGTGGTGGTAAGGAAGAAGAACTAGGAGACTAGGTTATGTGTGGATTTCAGAAACCTGAACAAATGCTCCAAGAAAGACAACTATACACTACCCAAGATGGAACACCTGTTGCAAAGAGTCTCAGAGGATAGGGTCATGTCATTCCTGGATGGTTTCTTGGGATACAACCAAGTTGCTGTGCACCTTGATGACCAAGAAAATACTGAGTTTACCACTCCCTGGGGCACTTTCATGTATGCCAAAATTCCATTTGGGCTGATGAATGCTGGGGCCACTTTTCAGAGAGCCATGGGCCTAGATTTTGTAGGATTGAAAGACAAATTTGTGCTTATATACCTGGATGACCTCACTTTTTACTCCCACAACCATGAAGAACATTTGCAGCACTTGAGGAGGGTATTTCTGAAATGTAGAAAATTTGGGATATCACTGACCCCGAAGAAGTCTCAATTTGCACTCAGTGAGGGAAAACTCTTAGGTCGCATAGTCTCAGCTGAAGGTGTGAAGATTGATCTTGCTAGAGTTGAAGAAATCCAAAAGTTTTCCATACCTAGGTCAAAAAGGGATATTCAGTCATTTCTGGGTAAGATAAATTTTGTCAGGAGGTTCATCCCTAACTTTTTTGAGTTGGTAAAGCACATAACATCTATGTTGAGAAAGGATGCTGAAATCAAATGGACAGAGAAAGTAAGAAGTTCTTTTGAAGACATCAAGAAGGCTATCATGGAAGCTCCCACTTTGATTAGTCCAGACTACACCAAGGGTTTCTGCATTTTTTCATTTGCATCCTATGACATTGTGGCAGCTGTGCTGTTGCAAAAGATGATGAATTCTTGGATCACCCTATTGCCTTTTTCAGCAAGACATTGGGGGATGCTGAACTAAAATATGATCCCATTGAAAAGCAGGCTTATGCTCTCATCAATTCATTGAAACCTTTCAGGGTTTACATTCTACATGCTAAAGTCCTTGCCTATGTCCCTTCAGCTACTGTAAAGGATGTATTGACCCAGCCTGACATTGATGGAAAGAGAGCTAAATGGATTTCCAAGATTATTGAGTTTGACGTGGAAGTGAAGCCCACCAAGTTAGTGAAAGGCCAAGGTCTAGCTAAGCTCATGGCTAAAGAAAATTGTGATCTTTTGGAAATGAATTTTGTTGGTATAACTTCAGCTAACCTGCAGACAGAGATAGCAGTAGAAACATCAGCAGAAACAACAGAAGCAGTTCATGAGCAGAATGACAATCAATAAGCAGCTAACAACTTGTCCTCATGTGAGTGGTATTCAGGTATTATTCATTTCCTGCAAAAGTTAAAAGTTCCTCCTGGGCTCACTCTAAATCAAGCACGGGCTCTTAAACTTAAGTATGTAAAGTTTTGTGTAATTGATAAACTACTATATTGGAAAGATCTGTCTGGTGTTTTGTTGAGATGCTTAGATAAAGAAGAGTTAGTTCAGGTCATGCATTAGTTTCATTCAAGCACATGTGGAGGCCATCATTACTGGAATACCACATCCCACAATATTATGAGGGTTGGGTCCTATTGGCCTGTTCTTTTCTTTGATGTGTGTACCTTTGTGAGAGCCTATGACAAGTGCCAAAAATTCATAGGAAAGCATCAGCTCAAATCGTTGCCCCTTAGACCTATTGTAGTGAATGATCCTTTCCAGTAGTGGGGTCTTGACTTCATAGGAGAAATTAATCCTTCATCTAGTGGTCAGCACAAATGGATCCTAGTAGCCACAGACTATTTCACCAAGTGGATAGAGGCAGTCCCTACCAGGAATGCTACTCACCAGGTCATCATGAGGTTTTTATATGAGGTTTGGATTCCCAGTAAGGTTAGTGACTGATAATGCACCAAATTTCAAATATGGGGCATTGGTTAACATGGGTGAGTCCATGGGCATTCAATTGGTGCATTCCACTTCCTATTACCCTCAAAGAAATGGCCTTGCTGAGTCATCCAACAAAATCCTAGTCAGGATAATCAGAAAATTATTAGAGAATAATCAGAAAAGCTGGGATTCTAAGCTGAAATTTTCTCTATGGGATACTAGAGTGACTGATAAGAGATCCATAGGGACTTATCCTTTCAAGTTAGTTTATGGTACTGAGGCCATCTTCCCCATTCAGTTGATCCTGCCAGTTGCAAAATTCTTTCAGGAGGAACAGGATGAACCCAATGACATGGTGAGGAGGATGCTTGATTTGGTGGAGTTGTAGAAAGTCAGGGAATAGGTGATGGAAAGGTCATAATATCATCAACAAAAGATCAAGAATATTTTTGACAAAAGGGAAAAAGTGGACAACTTTCAGGTTGGAGATTGGGTCCTCAAGTGGGATACTGTAAGGAAAGACAAGGGAAGACATGGAAAGTTTGACTCTCTATGGATAGGCCCTTTTGTGACAGCTCAAGTGCAGCGGAACAACACCTTCAAATTGCTTAAATCTGGAGGGAGAGGAGGTGTTTGATGGCCCAGTAAATGGGCGGTTTCTGAAACTCTATTTCATCTAGGCTTTAAGGCCTTGTTATTGTAAAATGTTAGTTGGTAGATCCTTTTTGCTTACAAAATAAACTCCATGCCCAATGGAACAATAGTAGATAGGTTTAATTCTTATTTTGTTTTTCAGGAAAGGAATTTTGGTTTGGGTTCCTGGGACCTCACAGGGAGGTTCCCATCCCCGAGTAGGAGCCAAAGGTTATCTCCTAAATATATCAATTTTCCATAAGTCCACTAAGACAATTTATTTTTTGATAAGTGATGAAAGTTTCAGGTCATATTATGAACAATGTTTGGATGACTAACAAAGTTGGAATATCTCATGCTTAGTTTTTCAAGAAATTTGAAATTTTTAGCTTTCGGTGGCTTAGGCGAGCTTTCAAACAGCTCATTAGCCATCGAAAAGCTGAGCTTTCAGCAGCTAACGGTTTTGACTCAGGACCACGCTAACCACCAAAAGCACGTTGATCAATTTTTTATAAATTTTGGAAAAAGGGACTTTTGGTGGCTTAGGCGAACTTACCAATAGTTCATTAGCCACCGAAAGCCCTTGGTTTCGGCAGTTTAGCAAGGGGTCCAAAAAGAGATTTAACCACCGAAAGTGCATTAGCTTCGTTTTTCTGGAAAGGAGAATTTTGGTGGCTTAGGAAGATGAATCAACGGTCCATTAGCCATTGAAAGCCTCGCTTTCAGTGGATAAAGCATTGAAACCCTAGATTCTCCTAACCATCGAAAAGGACAAAAAGTGAAAACGGTTGTCTGCCCATCAAAATCAAATTCATTAGCATGAGGCGTGTCATAATTTAGCATGATTAACCACCTAAAAGGTCAAGGAACTACAGTAAAGCATGAGTCGTTATTGATCTGAAAAGACTGATGAAAATCTAAACCCTAGCCTACCCTCCATTTGTCCCACGGCTGCAGTAAACCTCCATGAAACACCAAGTTCACATTAAAATGATTGCTAGGATGTCTATCTCGTGGATATCACTAGAATTCACCATCATCTCATTCAAGTACCAATCAAATGGTTATCCCCTCAAAATCAACACCATATCCTCAGTACACCCCTCATTTGTTGCATGCATCCTTATTGCTCAAAGCCATCCCAGAAACCAACACGCTAATTTCCTTCACAGAAGTTTGAATTTTGTTTTTTTGTAGGATACTAAGAAGCACAGCTTAGAGATGGAGAAAGTAGGACCTGCCCTCAAACATGAGGTGGGAGACATCAGCTATCTTGATGCACATCCAAAAGTCTGTCAATTCTTCAAATATGCAGGCTGCTACAAATTTTGTGAGAAAATCCAAGGTTCACACCAGCAGGTTGCAAAAGCATTTTCCTTTTCTTTTGATGGATCCATGGTGTTGATAGGCAAGGAGGAGTTCCTAGTGGATGAAACCCTAATTGCAGAGGTGATAGAACTCCCAAGAACTGGGGAGAAGTGGTTTAAGAACACCATTACCAAAAATGTGGAGTTCATATCATATTTAAAACCCAAACATAGAAATATAGTATGGAAGAAAAGTTTTCCATCCACCTGGCTAGAAGAGAGATGGCAGCAATTACTGAAAGCAATTTTGGTGTATATAACCTGTGAAGGAAAATACAATAAAGCAATGATATATCACTTCAAACTGATGAACCATTTTACAGGAAGAAGTCCTTTAAACCTACCTTTCTACCTCCAAAAGAGCTTAACAAAGATGGCACACCAGGTAAGGGCCCATCCCACCAAAATCACTGGAAGGTTGTCGCACCATGGCCTCATACAACTCATTGTCCAAGAATTGTTGCAAAGGAGAAACATAGCATGGGAACATTTTTTATTCTAGAATGAGTTCGAAACAAGCCTACAACCAGAAGATAAGGGAAAGTCCCCTTCAAAGAAATCCACCACCCCTAGAAGTGGAAAAAGTAAAAGAAGGGCTATCTCACCAGTAACATTATATCAACCTTCTCCCTCTTCTAAAACCAACCCAGCTAAAAGAAACCTAGACTTCAGTGGAAAGGGGAAGGAGGTCCCAACACAAAGTGAGAATATTTTGAACTTGCCTTACTTAGACTCAGAAGAAGAAAGGGAGCAAGAAGTCGACCTAACAGAGTAGGTGGCAGCAGAAGATGAAGAGTTTCCTTCACCAACACCAAGGGAAGGGCAGGATGAAAAAATAGTAGAGACCTCCTCAAGGAAACCTAGGTCTCAGAGAGCAAAGCATTTACTAGAGCAAATACATGAGCTAGAGGTTTTGGACAGGGAGATAAAAATAAACAATGCAAGGTTGACCAAGAGAAATAAGGAATCGCCAATTCTATTCTAGAGATGAACAAGAGTGAACAAGAGTTAGCATTTGATAGACTAGTAGTTAAATTAGGGTTTCTGACCTAATTTTGCAAAAAACATTAATTTTATCTATTTTTAGTGAAAGAGATCCAATTTTTTAGGATCTGAATATTTTTGTAAAGGCTATAAAACCTAAGACTTATTTTGAAGAAAAGGTTCGACTTCGGGGACTTGTAGACCATTATTATTGTCAAGCTTCTCATATTATTCATGACCTAATATAAGCTCTTTTGCTATCATATGTTCAACTTCCATAACTTATCTATTCTATGCTTGTGCCTGAATGTCTGATTCAGTTTTATTCATGCTATTCAATGTCCGATAGCTGTCATCCTATCTGTATGTTGATGAGTTTAATTGAAAGTACCTTCCTTGTTATGATTAGCTATTTATATGTAAATGTTTTATATATGAATCTGCCAACATAGTAAGTTCTCCATCTTTTCACCCTATTAGTAACCCTCTGAACAATGGTAGTTAGAAGCCTTATCTTTGATTGAGTTTTGTGCATGTCTTGAGAGTGTGAGGTCCTGTGGGTCATCTGACTTGATCTAGTTAGAAAAAACCATAAAAACATTTAAGTTACCAGGCATCCTCGAGCTGCAACCTAAGGAGTTTCCTAGAGGGATAACACATTCCACATACGTGGTATCTTTCTTTCAACATCTGTAGATTATACTGCTTATCAAAACAATGCTCCTGAACCAGTAATGGATTATGTAGAAAGCTAATTAATGGTGCATCCATTTCTTCCAGAGACTTCAACCTTGCAACTACATTGACATGCATGTCTGTCATGTCTACAAAAGAGAAGAAAATTGAAGCATTAAACATTCATGGTAATCATGGTTGTAATATTCAAGTATGATTATGAAGACCTAAATTAGAAAAATGAACATCTACCTTTAGAATTCAAAGGTTTCTTAATCATCAAGCGAGTGTGGGAAAACATGAGACATCAGGGTTCTAATTTTTAGGATATTTTTAGTCCTTTTCCCAAAGAAATCAACCCAAGACAATCCCCTTGCCTTGGATGAGACATTTAACATGTTCTAGATCAAGCTTGGCATTATTGATTGTGTGTTGTCATTGATTGCAACATGAATGCCAAACTTGTCATTCTTATTGATTGGAGGAAGTTGTTCACTAGTAAGATATTGAGAAGGCATGAAGAATCTAAGAAGGTGACATTACTATTGGTCAAAGGGTAACCATAAATGTAGCATGATTAAAGCCAATGCCAGATTGAATCTATGATGCTTCATGGAATGGATGGAAGCATAACAATATTATCTTTCTAGACCTTAAAGCCACCCAAGAAAACTATAGATGAGGAAACATTGAGTACAAGGGTGTGTATCATGGTCCAAAGAATCCATGTGTCAAATTTGAGCACAAACCAATCAAATATATGCTCTTGGAATGCATTATATTGACCTAGGCATGCATTTTCTGAAGATGACTGTCACAAGGCAAAATTTGGTCAGTTGAAGCTTTTAGCATGCATTTTTCTTGAACAAAGTGGGCATATGGAATTGGAAAGAAATTGATTGAGTAGATACAAGCCTGATGAAGTTGATATGAGCCTTTGGAATGCATTCTTGATCCCTTGGTGTGCATTTTGGTGACCCAAGAGTGCATTTCTTGAAAATTTACACAAACATCACTTTGGCAGATTCCAATATGAATATAATGTGGTACTGAAATATTATGTAATAAAAAAATAGTTGTTGGCAGAACAAATAAGTACTTAATTAATGTCCACCTTGCACAACCATTGCATGTCCAAAACCTTTTCCATTTGCTCATCTCAATGTAAACAATTCACATTTTCTCATTATGCAAGGACACATTACTACATTTCTCAACATGAGTCCTCCAGAGGTTTTTTCAATGCTTGAGGAGGAAACATGGACAATAATGTATGAAATGAAAAAGGAAGATGCTCTGAAAACACTAGAAAATAAGAAAACCAAAGTGAATGAGATAGATAATGTGTTGGATCAAGAGATTCTACTTGCTCTAGAGAAGTTGATGAAAGAGTGGGCTCAATATATGCAATGGGCCAATGGTAATGGTGTATTTGATTGACTTAAGAGGTTTTGCATTGATTATAAATTTGTACAAGTAGAGAAAGTGAAGGAAGTTGCTATGAGTGGGGTTGAGCAAATGAAATCAAATATTCTACAACTTAAGAGCAATATGGGACAATTACAAATAGAAATAGATGAGAAGGAAAAATCAATTTCAAATTTAACTGCAGATAAAGAGAAGCAAATGGGTGGAGAATTAAAATTTCTATCTGAAAAAGTTGACAGACTCTCTAATGTGCTTGTTAATTTTTTTTTTTTGCACTCATTATTAAGAAAGAAACCATAAATGTAGAATGATTGAAGCCAATGTCAGATTAAATCTATGATGCTTGATGACATGGATGGAAGCATTAAAAGATTATATTTCTAGACCTCAAAGCCACCCAAGAAAACTACAGATGAGGAAAAATTGAGTACAAGGTTTTGTATCATGGTCCAAGGAATCCATGTGTCAAATTTGAGCACAAACCAATCAAATATGTGCTCTTGGCATGTGTTATACTAACCCAAGTGTGCATTTTCTAAGCTTGACTATCACAAGGTAGAATTTGGTCAGTTGAATATTTTGGCGTGCATTTTTCAAGAACAAAGCAGGCATCTGGAATCAGAAAGACATTGATTGAGTAGAGATAATACTGATGAAGTTGATCAGAGCCCTTGACATGCATTCTTGAAACCTTGGTGTGCATTTTGGTGACATAGGAGTGCACTTCTTGAAAATATACACGAAGATAAGTTCGGAAGATTTAAATATGAATATAATTTGGGACTGAAATATTATGTATTAAAAAAATAGTACAGGTAGAGCAGAGAAGTATACATAAGTCCCTTGCCTTGTATGACAAATTTCATGTTCTATATCAAGATTGGCATTAGTGATTTGTGTGTTGTCATTGATGGCAACATGAATGACAAACATGCCATCATTGTTGATTGGAGGAAGTTGCACACTAGTCCCTCTAGTAGGCATGAAGAAACTGGGAAGGTGACAGTGAATTGGTCAAAGGGTGACCATAAATGTAGTATGATTGAATCAAATTTCAGATTGAATCTATGATGTTTGATGAGATGGATGGAAGCATAAAAAGATTAGCTTTCCAGATCTTAAATACACCCAACAAAACTATAGATGAGGAAAACTCGAGTACATGGGTGTGTATCATGGTCCAAGGAATCCATGTGTCAAGTTTGAGCACAAACCAATCAAATATGTGCTATTGGCATGTATTATACCGATCTAGGCATGCATTTTCTGAAGATGACTGTCATAAGGCAGAATTTGGTCAGTTGAAGGTTTTGGCATGTATTTTTCAGGAACAAAGCGGGGGTATATGGAATTGGAAATACATTTCTTGAGTAGAGACTAGCACGATGAAGTTGATCTAAGCCCTTGGGATGCATTCTTTATCCCTTTGTGTGCATTTTGGTGACCTAGGAGTGCATTTCTTGAAAATATACACAAATATCGGTTTGGCATATTCAAATATGAATATAATTTGGTATTGAAATATTATATAATAAAAAAAAAATACAAATAGAGTAAAGAAATATACATTATCCCCTTGCCTTAGATGACAAATTTAACATGTTCTAGATCAAGATTGATTAGCATTAAGAAGGAATAATACTAGGATAATTGTATAAGGAGGCTCACAAATTGTTTTGAAACTCTTAGACAAATTGATCAAAGACTCTGAGGTTGAAAAGATTTCTCCTAGATGGCATCTCTTGAGCCTTCTGGATTTGCTCACAAGCACTATCCCATGTCAAATGGAAATCATCCCTTCACATATCATGCGAGATTCCAATAAAGTAGCAGACGATCTTGCTAATGTGGGCATAATATGTGACTATGCATAGATACAAGATTACCCAAAAAATACTAATCACCATATCAGTTGGATAGCTTGTCAGCACATGGCGTTTGCAGATGGGCCATACCAATATTGAGTGTCTCAACCAAATTCTTGATGTGCCTAACCTTGACAAGTGGAGGAATTTGGCACTTGCACGTTGGAGGCTTCAACACACATCCTTTTTACATGCCTTGCTCCAGTTATCATTACCTCTTGCACATTCAATCCATCATGCAAAACTATGGAGAATTATATTTCTGGGGTGGCTACATTCTAAAGCATTCGACATTTATAGTTTGGGAATGATGTAGTGTATTGCGATGACAAAAGATGATGGGAAATCAATGCTTGAAATGGAAAATTAGATGGCAATTATAACTTAGACGAGGACACATATTTTCACGTCCTTTGCCCTCATTAATGATCCTTATAATCATAATGGCTTCCCTTCTTTTTATATTTTGGTTCCCTGAATTTGGGAAATGCATTCAGCTCGTCTTGGATCTATTCTCCCCTTCTTTCCCAATCCACGCTCTTTTATCTTTTGGAATCATGGTTTGGGAACTTTTGTGACTCCTTGGGTAAATCCTCCGAGATTCTGTAGGTTTTCTTCACAATGGCGGTGTTATCGGTTGAAATGGAAATGACCATTGCCACCTTAGTCAACTTATCTCAACTGCTTCATAAGTCTTAGCCTCCTAGGGGAGAGCCCTATTACGACTATGATAAGACACTAAGACACAAAAATATATCTTCTTTGAAGGATGTTAGTGATATGATCAGAATAGAGTCAAATATACAAGTGAAAAGATGTACCATGTATGTTTGTGAAATAATATAAGTATATTTCACAATGCATTCATTCAGTGGAAAGTGTGGTGACCATCAGGTAATGTCATATAAAAGTGCAAGATGAACAAACTAGCAGTCAACCACTTCTAATGTATAATTTCATAAAACATAATATCATCCACAAGTATAATATATCAGTCCTTTAGACTTATCATCATTAATCTAGTCCCAAACTATAGGTTTTAGACTTCAGTTAAGATAAAACATGGACAAAAACATAATAATGGAATTCAAGTAATTGATTATATGCGCACCTTGTTGAACCATCTCATATTCACAATGGTTAGCAAGATGTTTGTGTAATTACTGCAGACTAGGTATGCACGGCTAAGGAAGATTACAATCCACTTGCTTGTCAATAATCAACCAATATTTGCATTATCATATGACTAACCCTTTGCTTGCTTTTGATGTATAGATTAAAGGAGGATTGTTGTGGAGACAAGGTATAGATAGGAGGGATGCCACTGAAAGGGAAGCCCTGTGGGTTGAAGGAAAGGGGCGTCAAGGTAACCTACAAAATGTAGAGATGAAGGACAGTTGGAGCAACGAAGGTCTTGGGGTTTTAGGAGCAACCAAAGGGTTTCTTTTAGAGCATGGACCAAGGTGGAAAAGAAGATGGGAAGAGGGCTAGTGGGGTTAGGAAAAGGGATAACGAAGGTTAGGAGGGAGCTAGGTTGGGTAGGGATTTTGCTAGGGTAGGGTTTACCTTGGTTGTCACACCTTTTATCTTCTAAAAAAACCTAGTTCTAGGGTTAGTTTTAGGTTAAATTTAGATCTGCAATTTTATGTTGAAAAACCTAAAAATCAAAAAAATAATTTTTTTTTGCATCTTTTGGCCTCCTTCCCTAAAAATTCGGCGTAGCCCTTGGAGCCCTAAAAACCCTAAGGTGGAACTATAGGGAATCCTAAAAATACAAAAATCACAAAAATCTCAAAATTTTCCCTAAAAGGCCCTAAAATAGTCCTAATTTTGCCCTAAAATCCCAATCCTTCTTAGTTCCCCCCAACCTTCGCTATCCCTTTTCCTAACCCCACTATCCCTCTTCCCATCTTATTTTCCACCTCGGGCCATGCTCTAAAGGTATCCCTTTGGCTGCTTCTAAAACCCCAAGACTTTCACTTCTCCAACAATCCTTCATCCCTACGTTTTGTAGGTTACCTCGACGCCCCTATCCTTCAACCCACATGGCCTCTCTTTGAGTGGCAACCCTCCTATCTATACCTTGTCTCCACAATAGTCCTCCTTTAACCTATACATCAAAAGCAAGCAAAGGGTTAGTCATATGATAATGCAAATCCTGGTTGATTATTGACAAGCAAGTGGATTGTACTCTTCCTTAGCCATACATACCTAGTCTGTAATAATTACATAGACATCTTGCTAACCATTGTGAATATGAGATGGTTCAACTAGGCACACATATAATCAATTACTTGAATGCCATTATTATGCTGCTATCCATGTTTTATCTCAACTGAATTCTTAAACCTATGGTTGTGTAATGGAATACTGATGATGATTTATATGATATTACTACATTAGTGAATGATATTGTCTCTTATGACATCGACTTCTTTAATGTTGTATTGAATACTCACTAGTGGTACAAATAATATTGATGCTGCCATGATTTTGTTATCAAATTTCATATGATAATTCGACATTAGTGGTTGTCATAAATGACTGAAACATTCATACTGTACACACAAATGTTATGAGGTGATGATTGCTGGTATTGTTACTTATCATTAGAATCATTATTTAAAGACATAAGTGATTTGTTTATGTTATGTTCACCTCTATATTGGCCTGATGTTTGTTATCACATATACTACCAAGCGATAATTGTATGTCAATAATTTGCATGAGAATTGTTTATTGGTATCCCTATCAACACATTTGATGCATTTTTTGTTAGAGAATAATTGCTTGACTGTGTTATATTGTCGTTGTACTAAGACTACTACTGTCGTCATAACTACATACTTCACTAATCAATGCTTGTTTCTATGATATATGCTCGTACTCGATCCACATTTGCACATGTGTCCTTTATTGTGGAGTAAGGATAACTTGTTGGGATGGGCCGAGCTTATCCAGCATGTATGTTCATGCTGGATAAGCCAGCTAGCTGGCGTGGTCCCTCCCATTCTCCACCGACTGAAATCAGAAAAACAGGTCGGTGATCAAACGTCTGTCGTGTCCTGTGGAGCCCTCTCCATCTCCGTTAACCTCCATCACAGCTTGGAAACTTTCCCAGAATCCGTAAAGGTCACTTCAAAGGTTGTCCTATAAGCCAATGCTGCCTAGCTCCCAACACGATGGCCCTTCGATGTAAGCATGCCATAGTTAATGATGGCCCTTCGATGTAAGCATGCCATAGTTAACAGCCTAGAGCATAGCAAGGATCAAAGTTGACTTTGTGTATTTGTGAATCGTCACTGATCTACACCATTTTAATTTAAATTTTGCTGTTTGCGGATCATGCGTTCTCATTGTCACTGCTCTAAGCCATTTTAATTTAAATTTTGTTGTTTTTGGATCATGTGTTCTCTACTGCATTTCAAGTTTTTGTCTTTCTAATAAAATATGTTGCATTAGCAAAGATTTTGTTCATGTATTTTTGTTGAATATTATTTGCAACAATATTACTGTTATTTTTGTTTTTGAACACACAGTGTATTAAACCTGCATTCAGGAACAAACCAAGAAATTAAAGTTCTCAATTAATTGGTGCTTTGTCTAACGTATCTCTTTTTTCTTCATGAAATACCCTTATCTATTGCTTCAACTTTGAACAAGTAAACACACTTTCTATAATGAACATACTTTATATTGAATCGAATGAACCTTCCAATATGCCTTCAAAATTAGATGGTAGTTGTTAACATTTAAAAATTGATCATCGAGCTCATTTTTTTAGCCACATCATTTATTTATCTCTTCTTCTTAAGTTTGTCCATCAAGAAACTCTAAAACTCCAATGACATTCATAGAAAAGGGTATTAATAATTGTTTTTTTTTAATTATCAAATACTATATGTTTTATGTTTATATTAATCAATTTAATGTTTATTTAGTAATTAGTTTAATAATTAATTTTTGTTTAACAATCAACCATCTCCACAAAACTAAGTGACTAGCTTGCTTNACAACAAAAAAAAAAAAAAAAAAAAAAAAAAAAAAATCTCAAAACCACTTGCCAATACTATGGTGTGCCAGAAACAAAGAACAAAGTTACCACCAGTCATAATTTCTATAAATAGAAAAAGTAAAATCCCGCATCTTATATATCAAATTCCTCCTACATAAATTCTACCCAAATTTCTCCATAACTCTAAGTTGTCCTTGTTAGCTTAAAGTCTTATTCCTTTTAAGAATGGCAACCTATGAGTGAGGTGGAGAATCATCAACCTTTGGAGAGGAGGGGCACCAATTCGTGCACGACTCTAAGGAACCTTCTATAATAAAAGAAATGAAACTCCTATTACATGCATGTGTTTCTCTGCTCTGTTTTTCTATGTACATTGCAATTCTCCGTATTGTATTAAGTTTATTTGTTTGAGTTTAGCTATTTTATTTACTTACTAAGACTTTCATAAGTACGAGGAAATGTTTTTTAAAATACAAAAGGTCTGGAGGGCTTGTCCTTTTAGGGGCAAGGGAATTGACTTTAGAAAGACCCATAGGGGCAGTTTGTGGAGGTTTCCTTGTAAGTTTTCTCTAAGGAATTATAAGCTGGTTTGAAGGAGAAGTTATCAGTGTATGTGTTAAATTGTTTTATGCTTTTCGAGTAAATGCAAATCAGCTCTCAATGGAGTTGTCAGAAAAAATAAGATCTCTCATTGGAAACAAGCCTAAGCCCTAACTAGTCTATACAAAGTAAGCCCTATGAACTGGACTAGCTGTAAAGTGTTTAGCAGTTTCGTTATGCCAGCTGATTCTTTATTTATATATGTCATTATGCTAGTATTTTATGAGAGGGGCGAAGCCCTGTAAAAAAATCACTAGCTACATGTTTCCATGAGTTTAATTTTTTATGTTTATTGTTATCTTATAAATGATTATAAATGTTTGATTATTATGAGATAAATATATAATAATTTAAAATAAAGTATTTTATTAAGGAAATTTGTGAAGATCCATATTTTAGTGTATGAATTATTTAAAATATCAATTATAAAAAATAATATTATTTTGTATAGTTTGGTTGAATCATTATTAGTAAAAATAAAAATATGATAAAAATGGAAAATTAGCAAAAATGAAATTTAACTTTTAAAACTTTATATAATAAAATATCAATAATAATATTGTAGATTTTTATAATAAATATTGTGTGTGAGAGAAAGATCTGTCTATAATGAGCATGAGAGGAGTGTAATATTAGGAATTTTTTTTTATTATTATGTTGGCTATAAATTACATTTCAATATAAAAAATATGTATTTTAATTAATTAAAGTTAAAAAATTAATTATAATATATGGATAGATCTAAGTTTTTGTTGAATAAGGTTAATTAGACAATATGTCAATTGAGAAACAATTAGACTATAAAGTAACATGTAACATGTTACGGTTACTATTTTTATAAAATTTAACTTTAAAAATAGTAAGACTCTTTTCTCTTATTTCAAAGAAAATATATGTATTCCAATTAATTTAAATTAAAAAGAGCTATTTATGGATATATTACAATATAGGGATAAAACTAAGTTTTTCTTAAATAAAGTTATTTAGACAAGATAATTATAAAGTAACATGTATTTTTATGAAATTTAACTTTAAAAAAAGTAAGAGTCTTTTGTGTTAATATTTTTAAATTTAACTTTTAAAAAGCTAAAATTTTTGTGTTGTTATTTTTATAAAATTTAACTTTAAAAAATGTAAGAGTGGTTTGTCTTATTTCTATAAAATCTAATTTTAAAAGAGTATTTTTATAAAGAGTAACATGTTAATTTTTGTTGTCTTATTTCTATAAAGAGTAACATGTTAATTTTTGTTGTCTTATTTCAAAGAAGAAGGGGAATAGGAAAGCTATGTCTTATTTCATATAAGTAGATTGTTGAGTCATTAGTCATAGTGTCCGCAAACAATTGACCCAAGTGCCCTTGTAACAAAGACCACGGGTCCACAACTCTATTTACATAGCAGTATAAAATGGAAACAGTAGAGAATATAAGAGCATGAAATCTCTACATCCTTGTGCATGAGGGATAATTCTCACAGAGCCTGCAGGTATAACACACGGTGTGTCCAAAAATAAAAATAACAGTAATACTGTTGCCAATAACCTTCAAACAAAAATACCTGAACAAAAATTTCATTATGCAACATATTTTATTAGGAAGACAAAAGCTTGAAATGCAAAAATACCTGAACAAAAATTTCATTATGCAACATATTTTATTAGGAAGACAAAAGCTTGAAATGCAGTAGAGAACGCATGATCCCCAAACAGCAAAATTTAAATTAAAATGGCGTAGAGCAGTGACGATTCACAAATACACAGTCAGCTCTGATCCTTTCTATGCTCTAGGCCATTAACTATGGCATGCTTACATCGAAGGGCCATCATGTTGGGAGCTGGGCGGCATTGGCTCACAGGACAGCTTTTGAAGTGACCTTTATAGATTCCGAGGAACCGTGATGGAGATTAACGGAGATGGAGAGGGCTCACAAGACGCGACGGACGTCCGATCACTGGCTTGTTTTTGCGATTCCCGTTAGAGGAGAATGGGAGCTATATGCGGGGACCACGACCAGTCAACATGAACGTATATGTTGGATAAGCTTTGTCCTTGGGATGATATATTACTGGATTAATAACTACATTTGCATTATTCCACAAACACACATGATACATCCTCTTCACTCATTTTCTAGACTCTATAAGGCACTGGTCTTAACGTCCTCCAAAGAGAACATATTTGGTGTTGTAGTATCTTTACAAAGTCAAATAGGGCTCTCCTTTAGGAGGCTTTGTCTTCCAAAGAAGTTGAGGACAAGTGATTAAAGTGACAAGTGACAGTGTTCACTTTTTCCTAGTATGCTTACTAGCGACTTCGATTGCTATTTCAACCCGATAACATGTGGCAAGGCCTTCCTCGTCTCATGGAAAAGGAAAAGGCAAAGCTTGGGTAAATAGAGAGAAATTGCAGGCTACGCAGGCAATGTGGATGTTTAAGCATCCCATTTCGCCAACCACTTGTGGAAAAATGGCGAAGATTGAAGAATCCCTTTGGAAGGAATTGGGAAATCCAGCTAGCAGGAAAGAGTTTGTGGAAGTAAAGTCCTGGATTGTGGATCCAACTAGCAAGAAAGAGCTTGAGGAAGTAAAGTCCTGGATTGTGGATCCCGGAACCACTCAGTCCCGGCACTCGCCGTATGACAAATCCATCACCTTATTCTGGGTTATGAAGGGTCTCATGGGCAGAATTTTGTTGGACCGAAGTGCATCTGCGACTCTTAGCGGATCCCATGATATGTTGTGGGCATAGATTTGCGATGGATTCAAGCTTACCAATCACAAAATTGACTCCATTGCTCATAGTTTGGGGCTCGCTTTCTTCCTGCAGTCTTCTCAGCCTGATCCTGATAGCAACATGTGCAAGTCACAGATGTGCAAGTCAGAGGGGCATGATGCTCGCCCACCGAACCCAGGTTCATGAATTTCATAGATATGGTGGATCTACTATTGATGCTCATTTTTGAATGCTTAGCAGCTATGGTTTTGATTATGTCTCTTGCTTTTGACACTAAGACATGCATATAACTGTTTTATTATGGACCAACCCTGTTTTCCTATTTCGGAGGAGGGGTTATTCTGATGATGTCTAAGCTCATATGGGGGTGTCTACTCTCTTTCCCCTATTGATCTATATATGGTTTTCTTTGATCTATAATTAATGTGAAATCTTACCAAAAAAAAAAAAGGAATTGTGACAAGTTTAGGAAATGGAACATGTATTTGGTGAGCAGCGAAATAAGTCGTATTACATTCGATATGGACGTGATATCACGCGAATGCCTCTCTCTGCATTTAAAACTAGCGAGCACTCTGAGAAATGACTGGATCACTTTGCTTGAGAATAGTTCATTCTATAAAGCAAAAAAGATATAGAAGGCTGTCACCAGTACGCAGTGCAGGAAGTTTGATAAACTCTTTCAAACAGCCCCTTCGACACCGGATCCTCTCCACTCTTTGCTTGGAAATCGGAATGCTCAGATCGACGCAGCTTGCAAATGGATATGAATAACTCCAGCCTTAATTCAATGCCAGATAAGGTAGGTGATTTTATTGTCAACTCTACCATTCACATGAATGATACACCTCCATTAGGTTACTTGGATGATCGTGTTGTTCCAAATATGAACGTCTACAGTATTAAAAACGTGGTTAACATATCCAGCCTAGAACTGGATCCAATTTCGATTCATGTTCTTGAAAGAGGATTAGTGTTTTCCCTTGCTCCCAAAAAATCTCAACAGAACATCTCATCTGCCATATTGAGGTTCGCATTAAACATCTTCCTGACAATGTGGCGGAGGAAGTTTGACAAGAAGTCTCTTTTACCCTAAAACGAGCAAGCTCCCCGAAGAGGAACATTAGAAAAAAAGACCAGATAGCATTACAGAATCTGATAAGCAACGATAAAGTTGTCATTCTTAAAGCCGATGAAGGAGGACCTAGAGTGCTCATGGGCACAACCGACTATATAAAAAATATGCATGAGCACTTGAACATAAGTGGATGTTATAAGAAACTGGGTAAGGATCCTCTAATTGACATCATGAAGAAGCTATCAAGAAATCTTCTCTAGATGACTGTCACAAAGAAAATAAATCTTCCCTAGACAAGGGCCCTACTTGTCCTTAGAGTTTATGGTTTACCTTTATTTCACAAGAAAGATATTCCACTCCACCCATTGTCAACATTATGGGATCTCCGGACTCCAACTTAACTTATGGCCAAATACCTAGCCAATAAACTGAAATGTCTTATAGGGTAATACAGATTTACAAACTCTTCTTATTTTGTTAATAACATTAAAATCTTAAGACAGAGGATAAAGATATATTTCTCATTCTTGATGTAGTTTCCTTTTCCACCATGATCCCAATCAATGAAGTTGTGGCATTAATCCAAAAAGTCACTCATCATGAAACTACTAGGTTAGTTGAAATTTCTCTTAGCTCAACTTTTTTTAGTTTCTAAGGACAATTATATGAGCAAGCCTATGGGGTTGCTATGGGGTCTCCTCTATCCCCAGTGGTTGCAAACATTTTTATGGAACACTTTGAAGCCAAAGTCCTTGATTCCTCTTCCTTAAACTTAACATTTGGCTTAGATATGTGGACAACACCAATGTGCATGACTACACAATAGAGATGATCTCAACAAATTTGTTGAACATTTAAACAGTCAATCTAGCCACATCTTTTTTACTATGGAATTTGAAGAAAACTATTCCATCCCTTTCTTAGATATCCTCATCTCTAGAAAAGATGATGGTTCCTTAGCCCATAAGTGTACCATAACACAACGCACATTGAGAATCACCTTCATGTTGAATCTCAACATCACCCTTCCCAAAAAGTTGGAGTAATTAACATCCTTGCATATCGAGCTTTAAGATTATTCTACGATGAGCATCTAAACCAAGAAAAGCAACACCTAATAAACACTTTCATTGATAGGGGCTATAAGCTATGGCAGGTTGAGAAGGAATTTCATAATGTCAGAAAGGCTCCTAAACCTTATGAGCCAGAATATGCTTCCACACAAGAGCACAAGATACTACTCCCTTGTGTTGGAGGTACCTTAGAAAATATTGCTAGGATTCCAAGAAAAAGGCATATCAAATCTATTTTTCAGCTTGCTAGCACCATTAGAAATCTCTTCAAATCAGTCTAAGATCTTGTAGATCTTCATCTTCATAAAAGAGTATATCGTTTCTCGTATTCCTATGACATATCCTATATTAGGGAGACAAGTAGGTATTTTTTAGTTAGAATTAAGGAGTTCATATAGTTGCTATTAATCACAAAGGGGTGAAGTCTTCTACATCATGACAAATCACCATATATACATGGAAGACACCAAAATTCTAGCTAATATTAATTAGCTCAAAAAAACATGTAGATAAGATTATAAAAATGATGAAAGATAACCATTGTCTTAATAAAAATAATGACCTAAAGCTAACTTCCTATTCTTCATAACCTCCCTAGTCGCAATCATCCTCTAACCTAATTCTCGATCTTATTCTTCTTTTAAGTTTTGTATGTCTTCTTGTTTGTCCTCCCTTATATTTTATGTGAGCCTTTAACTTTTTTCCTGTATTTTTATTTCTCTTCTTTATCTTTCCTTCTTGTTTGTCCTTAAACTCTTTTTGTTTTTGCTTTTAGTGTGACTCTTTGTACTCTTTTTATTGGCTCTTGTTTCTCTTTTTATTGGTTTCTTTTAAGTTTAATTGCAATTGTTTTTGTTTTTTTATTGTGGTCCTTTGCGTTTTATTTATTTGTCTTTAGGTTTTTTGTTTTAATTGTGACCTTAGTTTAATTACTTGTTATTTTATTTAATTGTTTTTTGTTTTTATTGTGACCTTAGTTTAATTACTTGTTATTTTATTTAATTGCATGTTATTTATTTGTATGTTTTATAGTTTAATTTTTGTTTACCATATTTATTTATTTGTTTGTCTTTAGTTTAATTATTTGTTTGTTTTATATTTTATTTGTTTGGTTTTTTTGAGTGTTTATTATTTTAATTTATTTGTTTATTTTTTAGTTTAATTGTGTGTTATTTTATTTTATTTGTTGNATATATATATATATATATATTTTATTTATTTTGGCTTGTTTGTTGGTTAAAGGATTTTTATTTCAATGAAGATAGGTGGGAAGTGGAGTTTTTTAATCACAAATATGTTTTGTGTAGCTAAGATTTAATTAAATAATAACATTTATAGTCTTGTTTTCAAAGTAAGAGTGGAGATGAAGTGTAGTAATTTACTTGCAAGTATTAAGGAACAATTGAGTGTTACTCATTTAATAATCCTAATGATTGAATACGTTTACACTTCCTCTTAACATATGTAAGCAATGATACATAATTCACATGGCATCCTCTTCTCTTCAGTGTAATGTTTCACCACTCCAACATCAACCTACCATCCCAACACTTCACTAGATGCTTCAATAGACACTCCACTACCCCTAAATCTAACCATAATCCATTCACCAAATTGTTAACATTTTATCTAAAGAACACTTTCCAAGATTGCCAAATTTAAATTGGGGACAAATGGACATCAATTGATCTAAGTCACAAATATAGCATTACCTTATAAAATTATCACTCTAAAATATAACCTTATATTATTACTTAATAAGGCTATTGTAACATATAATATGTCATAATGTTAACATTAATACTATCATTAATAACATTAATTCTTAATAAAAATAATAGCATTAACAACATTAATATTAACATTACCTTGGAAAATAATTGAAAATAAAAAAGAGTGAAATGGTACAATAAGATATAATGATAGTTCTCTATGTCAACATAGTTTACAGTTCTCATGACAACATAGTAAAATAAGAGGTAGTATTGGTACAATAAAATAAAGTGATAGTTCTCTGTATCAACATAGTAAAGTAAGAGGGAGTGAAATGGTGCAATAAGATATAGTGATAGTTCTCTATGTCAACATAGTTTATCAATGTTGACATAGTTTATATTTCTCAATGATAGTTCTTTATGTCAACATAGTAAAATAAAAGGGTGTGAAATTGTATGATAAGATATAGTGATAGCTCTCAATGTCAGCATATTTGATCAATGTTCACATACTTTATAGTTCTTAATGATAATTCTTCATGTCAACATACTTTCTCGATGTCAACCATAGCCAATATTATCAATATCTAAGTGTCACCCATGTGATATAGTATTAAAGGCATCCATAGTCAACCAATAGTCAACAACTCAACCACAACCAACCAATATTCAATAGTCAACCAATAATAATAAAAGGTCAACCAATAGTCAACCAATGGTTAACCATACTACAAAATCAACCATAGTCAACTGCTTTAAGCATTACCAAACATGGTTGACCATGGATATTTATGGTAAAACAAAATCAACCATATTCAAAGAAATGGTCAAGCAATGGTCAACCATAGTCATTGAAGAATGCAAATTCAAGTAATAGTTGACCATGGTCATCCAATAATCAACCAATATATTTTTATGTCTTTTTAGTAAAAACCATTGTGAACCATATTAAACCATGGTTGAAAAAGTATGCAAATAGTCAACCATAGTCAACCATGTTTGACATAGTAAAAGCCATAATTAAGCATAGTAAACTAATAGTAAAAAAGTCAACCACAGTAAAATAATAGTCAAATGTCAACCAATAGTCTATAGTCAACCCATAACCAATAGTAAACCATAATCAACCAATAACAATGTAATATTTGTATCTAGATATTCTCAGATAATTCAGAATAAACCCATCATTCTGAAATAACCCACATATTGAATAATTGATAAATATATTGCTGATGTTTTTACAATTACAATGGTAGGGCTTATATAAGATAATTCATTCCTTTTCAAACATAAAGACACATTACTTGACTTTTCCTAATTAATTAATTAATTAATTATTTCTATTTTTAATTATTAATATTAATACATATATTAATATTAATATTGATATTTAATGTCATTATTTTATATATCTTTATATATCTTATTATGATATATATATATATTTTTATATAACACTGCCTTCCTCTTAAGGGAAGCTTTGTACTCAAAGCTTTTTGAAGACAAGGATTACGTATGGTTTCTTGCTTGTAAGGTCATCTCATGATATTTTGGGTTAGTATCTATGACACTTGATGAAATGAAACAATATGAGCTATGAATTCCCAAGAAAAAACGTCGCATCATTTGTGAATTGGTCCATTTGCGATCTATCTTTATTGGATTTGTTTCTTGATTGCCTTGTTGGATAGAACTTCTTGTATTCTGCTTAGTTTGCTGATTTTGAGTTCTTTCTTTTTCTGAATTCATAATTCTTCTCTTTATTTTCATTTTGACCCTATCGATGGTTAAAATGATTTTTATAATTTGGGTGTCAATAAGGATTTCTTGTTGTTTGGTTTTTTACTAGATTAGCTTCTTTTTGAACAATGACGAAGACTTGATTTGTTTTTTCTTCTTTTTCCTGAACTTGGCTTTTTGAGTTCGAGGGATTTGATGTCCTCTTCTAAATTTGCTCCAACTTGTTTTCCAATGAAACCTTATCATTATTAAGATTCTGGATCATTTCTTCTTGCGCCTTTTAATCACCTTTAATCTTCTGAATATGATCCATTAGATCTTGTTTATGATTCTTAAGGCGACCATTTTCTTCTAAATGTCTTGATTCTCCTCTTCTAACTTTTGATTGTCTTGTGCTTTATGCTTCGCTTTCTTGATTTGAAGAATCAATTTATGGTTATGATCTCTTATATGAGAGTTCTCTCACTAGTAGAAAATGAGAAATTAATGACTAAAAAAATGACTAAAATCAGGCTATAAACGACTATTTTTGAGTCGCTGACTAATAGTAGCAAATTTCCAATATCTTATAGCTAGTCCTATTTCACTAGTCATTAATAGTTTGACTTAGTAGTCACTGATTTAGTCATTGATAGACAACGATTTAGTCATTGATAGTCAATGATTTAGTCATTGTTTTAGTCATTGATAGTTAATGATTTAGTCATGGATTTAGTCATTGATTTCGTCACTGAGTTAGTCATTGATTTAGTCGTTGATTTAGTCACTGATTACAACCATTAATGACCAAATATATGACTAAATAAACTACTAGATGTTAACATATTAATGACTAAGCTAAATACGACTAAGATACGGGAAATTAGCTACTAATAGTCGTATGTATGTGAATTTAGTTGTTTTTGTAGTCACAAATTTATGATAGGGCACGGAGGAATTGAACCACCAATCTCTTACCTATAATTAGGTAGGCACTCTACCATTGAGTTAGCACCCTTTAAGAAGTTGTTATTGCTTGACAACGATGATATTCAAACAAATTTATGATAGATATCAATCTACAAACTACATAATTATTACTATTACAACTTACCAGTAACTAGTATTTATGATATGTTGATGTAATTGTAACTTCGGAATGTATTTCTTATCTATTGTAACCCGATGTTCATTCCGGGATGTATTGTAATGTATTTGAGTCATGTCATACCCCGATGTTTATTCCAGGAAGTTTCTATAATGAAAAATTCATGTCAATTCATTGTGGGTAACCCTCTTATTGGTCAAGGGTTAAAGTCCCCACAGTTGTGGGGCCCTTGGGTTATTAGACTATCCTAGTGAAGTCGACCCTAGGTGAGTCATTGTAAGTCGGGGCAATAGTCCCAACCATTGTGTTACCCTCCTATTGGTCAGAGGAGGCAAAGTCCCCACAAGTGGTGGGGCACTAGGGTTATTAGACACTCCTAGAGATGTCGGCTCTAGTAAGTAATTGTTAAGTGAGGCCGACATGTTGGAGTGCACTTCAAGTGAACGGAAGAATATAAATAGAGAGTGAGAGCCTCTCTATTTATCACTTGCAACACATCACTCACTCACTCAAGTGTGGCGCATTAGTGAGGAAGGAAATACACTGGGACTAGACAAGAAGAAGACTACTGCTGTCGGGAGTGCATCTTACTGTTTTCTGGTTTTACTGTTTTGGTGTTGATTCTATCTTTGAGGAAGTTGTGGGGTTTTCTCCTTTATGGTTTCCCCGAGGAAAAATATTTGTGTCTCTTGTCTCTTGTGATGTGCTTATGTTTTATTGATGTGCTTGTTATTCTCTTAGTGAAAAGATCCTAAGATCATAATGCTAGCTTATATGATGAAAAACTAACATGGTATCAGAGCTAACCTGAGAAGAAGACATTGTGCAGCTACAGAAGCTAGGGATTCTTACTTTTTGGGTCTCTCTCCATAATCTATCAGCAAAAGTATGCTAGAATGACTCTCCATTGAAGGGTGCATCTTTCTGTCAAAGCATAATTCGATTCTGAGCATTTTCAGTTTTTGATGTGGAAATTAGGGCATTCTACAAAAGAGGAATTTTTGTGTGAGACCAGAATAGAATGGTTATCCTCATAAAAACTGAAGTTTAGAGACCTGGATCAAGAAATTTGGTTGGGTGAAACTCCGGGAAAGTCAAACCCTAGTTTGACCCCGAGCTAGGAAAAACCCTAAATACTAAAACTGATACATTTTGGTACAGTCGCTATATTCCAAGGTTGGCGAAGTATCAGAAGCTGAAAATTGCAGGGACCGAAGATAAAATCCTGATGCACACTGTGTCGAAAAATCAGCCTCATATTCGCTATATTCTAGGAGATATGATCCCTCCAAGTTAGGGTTCCAGCCTCTTCCAGAATTCATCCCTAAACAAGATACCTGGGGAGAATTGAAATATCTTGGGATACAGAGGTCCAAATGGAATTCCTGAAGATGTTCCAGAAAGGGAATGGACTTTAATTTCGTTGATCCGAATATCAGACTTAGAATATCAACCAGTGAGATGTGGCATGCCGTACAACTTCGCTATTCTGAACAGTCCTGTAACAGGTCACCTTGGGAAAAGGATAATAAATCCCAAATGGTGAAACCAATTCTAATGAAACCTATGGTGTTAGATCGGGGACATGCGAGGTTACCTCAGTGAGAAATTTCAAACACAGAGGAGCATAAATTTCAGAGATATCATAGAAACAGTAACAGTAATTTCTGTAGAAGAAATTGGAAATCTGGGGCTCCTGTTCCGGGAGCTTCCCTCCACTGTTTTCAGAAAAGGAGTACATTGGCCAGCTCCATTTGAAGAGATCTATCTGTCTATCCAATCAGATCTGAAATATTCCAAGTTTTGAAGATTAGGGTTTCTGTGACAAACCCTAGTTCAGCCAGCTCCAGAACCAGGACGGACACCTCAAATCGGTAAGATCTAATCTTTTGCTATTTTCATTTGAGGTTCTCATTTCAAAGTGATCTATCACATTAGCTTGATGATAAGATTTATGAATTTGATGAATTCCAAGCATAGAAGTACTTGATCTCTCTGAAGAAAATGGATTGGACACCTACATGAGTATAGAGGTTCCAGTTTCAGAGGGAGATGAGGCTAGAAGCCTTTCACAAGAAGAACTTGGTCAAGGCCTAGAAGATCATTACTGATTCAGTCATGAATCAAATTGTAATACAAGTGTCTCCCAAAAGACACCAAAGATGTTTGATTCCTTGACCAAGATATTTGAAGGGAAGAACAGAAATCAGAATACGACCTTAAGAAACCAGTTGAAGAATGTGAAGATCCAGAATGCAGAGACCGTGCAGTCATAAGGGTCTCTCAAATCAAAGAACAACTTGAAGCAGTGAAAGAAGAAGTGAAGAATGCGGAAGTGGTGATGGCCACCTTGAATGGCCTCCCATGATCATGTGATTCATTCATGCGAGGAATATGTGCCAGAAGGAAGTGATTACTTTCAGTAGAATCCGAGAAGAAGAAGCTCGACTCATAAGAAGAGAAGAGAAGATGGGAGCAATTGAAGATCAAGATTTCATCATCCAAAGAAGATCCCTCAAGCAATGAGGAATATGAAGAAATCAACTCTTGAAGAACCTCTTATCCACCTTAGCATTTGGATAAGAAATGATACGATTATGAATGAAGAAGACGATGAAGCTGAAGGCTCAAGAAGGAGTCTACCCTCGAAACAAATAAAGATAAGTATTCAATTGTCATTTCATGATATTGTTTTGTTATGCATTTGTTTATATTCAGTTGATGTATTATGCATGACAGGATGTTTCCATTAACGACAGTATACTACTAATATGCATGTGATGGGTAAGTAGCTCATGGTGCTATACAACTCTCCATTGCTACTTATCTAGAATGAAACCTCTTTACTAACATATTGGATTAGTGCACAATCTCAATGTTGTCCTGGTAGAGATGGAAGGCATCTAGAAAATTTCAGTGAGATATGGATGAATGTTGTATTGGCTAAAGTAGTTGCATGATCATATATTTATGCATAAGTATTTGCCAAGTATGAATATTCTTTATGAAATTTTCTAACCATACAAATGCATTTGACTTGTAGGAAAGATTGTATACATAATCGCCTACAAGCAAAGAAGAATGAATACTTGTTCCGATGAACAAGTGACGACAGTTCAAAGACGAAGAATAATATGATGAGTGTAGTGACATCATTGATGCAAAATATTCCAGCTATGAAGAAGTAACCAAGAAGACCAGTTCAAGAAGAATGATGTCTAGGATGCAATATCGAGACTTGAAGAGAAGTTCGTAGTTCCATCATGCAGTAGATGGAAACATCGTGGGATACAAAGCAAGATTCGTAGCACGAGGCTTCTCACGAAAAGAAGACATAAACTAAGAAGAGGTATGTGCAGCCACTAGAAGTGAAGTCACATGACATGCATAATCATGTGTGCAAATGAAAGAAGTCCTTGTACGAGTTCAGAAGACACCCATGGGATAACACATACATGATGAGCTTGATGAATATCTTAACCTTTGCTACAAGGTTGATGGAGGTTGACAAGCTCACAGATGGGTGCAAGATGAACTTTTGAAGAAGTTCAAGATAGAGGATCTTAGTATCTAGTGATCCTAGATGGATACTACTTGTCACTTCAATACAGAATGTTTCAGTGCATAGAGTACAAAAGACAGAGGGAGTATGATGCTTCGCTTCAGAGGGAGTGACTGCAGAAGATCCTGAGGTTCAACATGATATGACAGGATGGATAGATTACTAATGACTCTAGGCTTTACGAAGAGTAAAGAGGATTCCAAACTTTGCTTCAAGGTTGAAGACGGAAGACCAGTGATACTCCTATTATGTGTCGATGCACTATTATTCTAGGTATGGAGGTGTGGCAGAGTGCAGATGGAATCTTCCTTGGACAAGGGAAGTATGCAGTAGAGATCCTGAAGAGGTTCAGGATGATGGACTGCATGACCACACCTATGGCATCGAACATGAAGCTATTAAGTGATGCTTCATCAGAGACGGTTGATGCTACGATGTATCGTCAGATGATTGGGTCCTTGATGTACCTGAGACCAGATATTTGCTTTGCTGTGAACACATTGAGACATGTTCACCTGATGGTTGCAAAGCATGCAGGGGTACAGTTGATTATGGACTCAAGTATGATGTGAATCAAAAGATTAACCTAGAGGGTTATGTTGATCTAGATTGGGCAGGCAGTGCCATCGACAGGAAGAGTACTTTCGGATGTTGCTTCAGTATGGGATCAGGTGTGATCTCTTGGTTTAGCAGGAAGCAATCCTGTGTGGCACTGAGTACAGCTGAAGCAGAGTATGTCGCAGCTTGTTCAGCTAGTTGTGAGGCAGTATGGATGCAGAAGCTATTGTATGATATATTTGATCTCCAATTGGATGCTACTTATATACATTGTGACAACTAGAGTTGTGTGAAGTTGTTAGAGAATCCAGTATTCCATGACAAGTCGAAGCATATTGAGATCAAGTATCACTATATAAGGGATATGGTGCACAGAGGAGCAGTGAAGCTCCAGTATGTTGTGACGGAGGAAGAGATAGCTGATGTATTGACGAAGCCATTAGCTAGGCTGAAGTTCGAGTACTTCAGGGAGAAGCTTGGTGTTCTCCAGATCAAGGTTTCCTCCAAGGGAAAGTGATGATTCCCAAAGCCATTCTGACGAGCAGGTCAGATGTAAGGGCTGAGCCATTATGTCATGGTGAGAGGATTCAGTTCCTTCCATGTCAGATATGAGAGCTGAGATCCATAGCCATTCTGATGAGCAGGTCAGATATAAGGCCTGAGCCATTCTGTCATGGTGAGAGGATTTGGTTCCTTCCATGTCAGATATGAGTGCTGATTGCCATTCTGGGAATGGAGGCACCTGGTCAATTACCAGAAACACTCAGTCAAGGACTGAGAGAGCCATTCTGACGAGCAGGTCAGATGTAAGGGCTGAACCATTTTGTCATCGCTAAAGGATTAGGTTCCTCCCATGTCAGATGTGAGTGTTGGCCATTCTATCGTGTAGGACAGATGTAAGGGCAACTGCCACTCTCCGGGAGAGTGGAAGCACCTGGTCCGTTACCAGGTAGCTTAGTCAGGGACTGGGGGCCATTCTGACGAGGGTGTAAGATTCAGTTCCTACCAGGTCAGATGTGAGTGCAGGCCATTCTGCTGAGTAGGACAGATGTAAGGGCAACTGCCACTCTCTGGGAGAGTGGAGGCACCTAGTCCGTTACAAGGTAGCTTAGTCAGGGACTGGGGGCCATTCTGATGAGGGTGTAGGATTCAGTTCCTACTAGGTCAGATGTGAGTGCATGCCCTTCTGATGAGTAGGTCAGATATAAGTGCAGAGCCATTTCACAAATGGTAGTTGATGTGCCTACCATGCTGGTGAATGTGAGTGCTGGGCCTTTGTGATTGTAGTTTACTACATGATCAGATGTGAGTGCTGGGCGTGCCTTTCTGACGAGTAGGTCAGATGTAAGTGCTGGGCGAAGACCTACTTGTTGGCTAGGCCTACAACTAGCATGAAAAAGGGCTAGCTCTGTAGAACTTCCTATGACGAGATAGTACACACATGATGATGACCAGATGAGATCCAGATCGAGCTATGATCCAGATCCAGTTATGATGACTCCGAAAGATCCAGATCGAGTGATGATCCAGATCCAACAGTGATGATCTAGATCAAGAGATGATCTAGATCCAGATCCAGATTGAGTGATGATCCAGATCGAGAGATGATCCAGATCCAGTGATGATGATCCAGATCGAGTGATGATCTAGATCTAGTAACGATGTTCCAGATCGAGTATGATCCAGTGACAATGTTCCAGATAGAGTATGATCCAATGATGATCGAGTATGATTCAGTGACGATGATCTAGATCGAGTGATGATTCATATCCAAATGAAAGATGACTTGAAAAATGAAAGATGACTTGAAGACGAAGATGACTTGAAGATGAAGAGGAATTGACAATGACCCAGATGATACAAAGAAGAAGACTTGTGCTGATATATTGTGTCGAGAAAATACCTTCCTAGTTAAGAGGGAGTGTTGATGTAATTGTAACTTCGGAATGTATTTCTTATCTATTGTAACCCGATGTTCATTCCGGGATGTATTGTAATGTATTTGAGTCATGTCATACCCCGATGTTTATTCCAGGAAGTTTCTATAATGAAAAAGTCATGTCAAGTCATTGTGGGTAACCCTCTTATTGGTCAAGGGTTAAAGTCCCCACAGTTGTGGGGCCCTTGGGTTATTAGACTATCCTAGTGAAGTCGACCCTAGGTGAGTCATTGTAAGTCGGGGCAATAGTCCCAACCATTGTGTTACCCTCCTATTGGTCAGAGGAGGCAAAGTCCCCACAAGTGGTGGGGCACTAGGGTTATTAGACACTCCTAGAGATGTCGGCTCTAGTAAGTAATTGTTAAGTGAGGCCGACATGTTGGAGTGCACTTCAAGTGAACGGAAGAATATAAATAGAGAGTGAGAGCCTCTCTATTTATCACTTGCAACACATCACTCACTCACTCAAGTGTGGCACATTAGTGAGGAAGGAAATACACTGGGACTAGACAAGAAGAAGACTACTACTGTCGGGAGTGCATCTTACTGTTTTTTGGTTTTACTGTTTTGGTGTTGATTCTATCTTTGAGGAAGTTGCACGGTTTTCTCCTTTATGGTTTCCCCGAGGAAAAATATTTGTGTCTCTTGTCTCTTGTGATGTGCTTGTTATTCTCTCAGTGAAAAGATCCTAAGATCATAATGCTAGCTTATATGATGAAAAACTAACATGATAAACTAATTCCTAAGAGCTATGTACAATTTTCCCTGTAACTAAAGCTAATAAAAACACTACAAATACTCTTACCAAAGAGATTTAGTGATGAGTACCTCTTCCCATTCTTCATCATTATCATTCTCATAGTCCAAAGAAGAGTCCTTCCTGAAAGGATTTCAAAGCCCAATGCCATCACTGCATAAAAAAAAAGAGCTAGAAACAAAACTTTCCCTCTTGTCTACTGCAATATTAAGAATCCATGAGCTTCAAGGTGTTTCAGATGTTCCCCATCACGAGCTATCAAAATTAAAACACAACCTGTTGCTTTCATAATTAATAAACTTAAAATTATGCAAAGTATATTCACTTTTTCTTTGAGAAGGTTCCATAATAAGTAGGTCTATGGTTGCGATCAAACTGCAAAAGGTTTATTCTCTTATTGTGAAGCCTATTTTAGTTTTAAATCAAGTGATAAACATTCTAAGAGTGAGGAAGATTCAGAAACTTATTGCTAATGGAGACTTGACGATTATCATTTGCAAAATTAGAGACTTGACTCCCTATGCACCGTAATGTCTTGCAAAAATGATCTCTAGACCTAGAATTCAAACAATTGCAAGTATTTTGACTTGGCGAATTGCAAGTATTGCAAGTATTTAGCATTGAATCATTAATTGTTTCAAAGGTACCATTTTGTATGGAGGAGTTATGCTTTGTGAATCATTATTACTTGGCTATAAGGGCACCTAATAGTGGATTCATTAATTAAAGAGTCATGTTGCAAATATAAAGAGAAATACCTTGCTCCTACAACATTGCATCTTTAGAGAAACCTTTAAAGGGTTGTATATTTGGCTTCTAGGTGATGATACCAGTTATTTGAAAGGCAGGACCACTGGTTAAGCATGAATTAAACTTGAAAAACTTGCAAACTATTAGGTATAAGACAATATATATCAGCTCTATGTTGAGATGTATAGGATCTGAAATAGCTTCCATGATGATTGGACAACAATTCACAGAGAGAAATAAGCATTGATAAGAACTGAACTTTCCTTAGAATGTATGGTCACCTAAAATAAGACTACATTAAAATTTAGATTCTAGTAAGCTTTTGAGATTGACTAAACCTATCAAAAATTT
>LPNX010711149.1:109614-144907 GCA_001517045.1 Pseudotsuga menziesii | reverse complement strand
GTATTTTGGTGTGGAGTTATATTTACAAGTACAAAGTTCAAGGTTCATCAAGAATTGTTCAAAACCTACCATTAGTACAACATTATAACATAGGGTATGTTTATGCGGGAGGATAGAGGCAGGGCAGAGCAGACGGTAAGAGTAAGAGAGGGTCTAACCTAGCTAATTTAAAGAAAAAAAATCTAAATCTTGGCTGAATTAGAGATTGAATAGTCTCTTAGTAAGGGGTAATGTGTTGGTGAGTGAGTGTAGCGCTAAGGCCTTATATTTCTTTTCTCTTAGGCACCGATTTTGGAAAGTGATGCTAAGAAGTCCCCAAGATGGCCAAGGGATATTTGACAATCCTACATGACATTGGTAATGTCCCGATGCAACTTAGGGACATCCCCTGTGCAATGTTAGATATTAAAAGATAGGCTCATCTGAAAATGGTTATCTCTTGTATTTAGATCCATAAAAATAAGTCTATATCCATAGATAACAAACTTGGAAAAATAAAAAGGATTAAAACGGCTAGATAAAAGGAAACAAAAGCTATAAATTCCATATTAGCAAGAGGTAAAACACAATTATTAAAAGAAAATTACCAATATCCAACAACAAAAGAAGACAAAACTCACCCTTGGCCTCTGAAGGAACCAAAAATGTGCTTCCCTATGAAGTACTCTGAAATCCTTGCACCTTTGGGCCATAAGCATTATTAGATAGTCCATTAATATTCAATAGTTCATGTCCATTTGTGCTTTCCAAAACATCTTGTCCATTTGCCCACTCCCTCTACAATTGCCTAGACGATGCCAAATTGGGAGTGGAATAATGGCTTGATATTTCTATAGAACCTTCTAACCTTGCAAATAAAAATCTTGACTGCTTGCTATTCTGAGACTTCCATGAACTTGATGTTTCCTTTGACAGCCCATTGCATTTATCAGTCTCAACAAGGAGTAAATTTGCTAAATTGTGAGGACTATTTAATACACTATCATCTGAATCAAAATTCAAAGACAATATGTTTGAAATTATACAGTTTTCTCCAACATATGAGCCATTCATATAAACTTCTGGTAGGATATTACACACCAGATTCTCCAAGCATTCTAGCTTTCCAGAATAGGCATTAGAATCTCTAGCAATTTCTACTTTCTCGGGAATTTGAAAACCAATACTTGTACTTCTATCGGTTGCATCTAACATAGACTCATTTTCAAAATTTTGGATAGAGCTTGTACTAGTATTTCTAGCTTATGAAACTGATCTTTCCTCTAACATAGGCTCATTTTCACAATTTTGGATAGAACCTGCACTAGTCTTTTCAGCAGTTGAAATTAATCTTTCCTCTGCTTTATGATCAGTAACTCCAAAGCTGTCACCGTCACCATTAAGGGTGCAAGTATTTACATACTTTTGATGAAGAGAACAATCTTTAGAACTATAACCATCCACTAAAAATTGGACTTTTTCCCTAAAGGGAGGCACCTCTGCTTCTGGAGAAATAGCTTTAGAGCAACCTTCACCATATGGTTCTGCAAAGTGTTCTTCATAATTGTTTTGATACCTTTCATCAAATGGAGACCTTTGTAGACAATTCTCAACATGGTTTCCTGAAAGCATTCTACTACTTTTATTTAGAGCAACAACATTCACTTCACTATTGCTTTGAACAACAGAGTTGCTTTGAGGGACAGAGATTGGAAAGCTATCTTTAGAAAGTCCAACATAGACAATACCAGATAACATTGAAGCTGCATCTGTTCTTTCACTTCTTGCTGTTTAAATGTGCCCAATGCCCAGCTCAGATGAATCCTTGTGTGTGTCATAGGATGAATTCTTCAATAGACTTTTAAAACCTTCATGACTTCTACATTTCATAGTAGGATCAACTAAACTAGCATTCTTTCCATGGAAATCTTCCCTAGCGGTATTTACACATGAATTTAATTTTATATCTGTTCCATTCATTGCATTAGGTTTGGAATCAATATGTTTTTTAGATATAAACATTGATGACTGCCCACCCTTATTGACCAACAGCTTGCCATGATCAGAACTCAACCCTAATGCTACAGCTTCCACCACCAAGGCAGGGAGATTTAATGTTGGAGACACTGAAAGTGAATGAGATGAACTTGTTTTAGGATTAGAGGAGCCCTGAATAGCTAGGATCCTCATACTAAATGATTTTTCTTGTAGCATGGGAGCCCCTGCAACAACCATTAAAGTCTCAATATTCAGTAAGATATGTAATATTCCACCACAAACTCCTAAATCATATGGAAGCTTATGTTCACTAAACTTGATGTGTAATGTTACTCTGCACCAATCTAGGGGATGTTGGAAAACTAAACAAATATTCCATGACAAGAAACAGATTTCATACCAAGATGCACTAGCTGGCAATACAACTGATCTTCCAGCAGCTCCACTGGCAAGGGAAGTCTTAGCATTACCTCCTGTGTTCTAGTTTCACATGGAAATATGAACAGGTATATATTATTAGAAAATGAAAATGAAGCCATGTATAAAGAATCTAGAAGACAATCACTGAAGTAAAACATAAGCTGTCTAAAGACAATACACATTAGCTTCTATACTAATGATTATTTAGGACTGAATTAGAAGCTATTAAATAATCTAATATGGAAGCATAGAAAAAACTATCTGCATAGATATCAATAACAAATGCTAAAGATAATTGGATGGAAGTACAATATACCAAAATCCTAAAGTCACTTACAGGAGCCAGTGATTTGCTCAATTTACTTGAAGAAGTTGATCCAAGCAAGGAAACCTCTGCAACTAGTGGAGGTAAACAAAGTCCCCAGTGTTGCTGTGAAGGATTTGTAATATCATAGAACTTCTGAGTTTTGCTGCTAGAAAAATAGGACATAGAAAATAAAAAATCATAAAAGCTAAATGTGAAATATTTTTTAAAACAATTTAGCCCAATAAAGAAAACTTTCTAAATTAATATAAATATATTAATAAGAATATTATGTCGAATGTTTCAAAATGAACTAAAAGAGATAACTCACGCAACAATACAGTAAATATTACATCCCAAAACTAGTGTACAGATATACAAAGTAGCCAAGGCTGATGGCTGAAAATTTGTCCATTCCAATTTCCTCCACCAAATTTTACAAAATTTTCCCCCAAATGATCTCTTGAAGGATTTCTTCACTACAGTAGCCAACCCCATCCACGTGGGGCCTTCCTCTTTCCATTTCTTCAAGCAATGAGGTCATCGTCACATAAATATAGGATTCAAAGCATGGGATAAAGTGTGCAAGGGGGTGTTGAATTGGTTCCACATGTAAAAAATGATTGTCATCACAACGCAAAATCTATATCAATGATTGTCAACACAACCTCTACAAAATCTACATCAAAAAATAAAAGCACAGGAATTCTGATATGAGATTTGAGAAAGAAGAAGATTCATCTTCAAAGCTTAGTCGAAGAGTTGTACTCAACAATTTTTCCTGAAAACACAAGGTTTTAAATCTGTCCTCACTAAGACTAGAAAAAACAACCCATGAATCAGACAAAATTTAAAAGAATATTCCAGAGACATAACAAACAAACATACCATCACTAAGTACCAACACCTTATCACTGTCTATTACTGTGGGAATTATGTGAGCTATAGTGATCGCTGTACATTCATGAGTTTCTGATTGTATTATTTGTTGGATAATGGTGTTAGTCGCAATATCATCTGAGGCTGTGGCCTCATCCATTACTAAGATGCGGCTATGCTTCAACAAGGCACGTCCTAAACAAAGAAGCTGGCATTGGCCCACACTCCAATTTTCTCCATTTTCTGTCACTGAATTGAACACCACTTGCTAACAAAATGGTTAAGTACACATCCATACATAAATGATAAAAGTAAAGCACATAGAAAATGACCTAATGTATCAAGCTTCTCTTTACTAGGGCACACAACTTGCTTAAGCTGACTTTTGTCCAAAGCCTAAAAAACCCAAAAGAACAGTTGTTTTGAGTTCAATTTTCTATTAAAATGACAAAGGAAAATAAATGCTTGGATCGACTTATGTGTGACATTGGCTTCATATATCTAATAATTAGATAGGATGCCAAATAGATATGATGAAATTTAAATATAGACCGAACGAGTTTTATGCTATCTGCTCTCAGTTAAAATTTAAAATTCCTTAAAGAGGTGTTCCAACAGGTATTTTTTTGAACTAGAGAAAATTATATTGATAAAAGAATAGCTTTCCATTGACAGATTCATACAAAAAATATTGGCCACAGTACATGACATCCAGCTAAGGAACATCTAAAAAAAATCTGAATCATTTTAGTGAGGTAAAAACAAATAGTGGAGAGGTCATTGAACTCTCTGAAATGGAAAAGGAAAACTGAGATAAAACCAGTTAGGATGAGACTTTAACACTTTATGGTCTTCCAAATTCCATCTATATTCTAATAGGAAAGACTCCAACAAGTCAATAGGAGTACAATTTGCATTCTTTCTAGTTTTATAGATCACTTAGTTAAGAAGTATTGAAGATTATTCAAAATTTTACTGAAGTGATGAGCATCCACCTCCTATTAAGTGGTGGAATGTTGTTTACCCTGTATATATACCATTTGGCCCAACTTAATTTCCAAGGTTCATGAGAGGTATTGATGACAATTTCCATCAGACATTTCATCTTTCTTGGGTGTTTTATCATTGCGTGGGTGGTTTTTCTTCTTGTCTGGGAATTTTTATCATTGGCTGGGAAACTTTTCTTCTTTTCGCTTATTTTCTCACACCCCTAGGCATTTTTACTATTGCCAATTGTTTTAACTGTTGACTGGAATGTAATCCTTGGCTGAGGACAATGGCATCTAGAGTTTTGCTGCTAGTTGACCTGATGATCATTTTCCAAATCAAATATGTATCCATTCCATTCCTTGTTTGATTGTATTCAGCATGGACATGTCTGGACTTAAGTTCTTTATAGCTCGGAGTGGATACATTATTCCACCTTTTATTGAAATCCATTTCATTGATGAAGAGATTAAATGTCTTATTTCATATGTTTTAAGGAGTAAGTCTCCTCTTTCATGAATTGTTTGATCATAGTCTTCCATGGGTTTTAATGAGTGAGCATTTTGGGATGCACTCTTCCCATAATGAGTTAGAATGAGACTGTTATTTGAATGAAAAGGTGAATGGACTGCACAATGCTCACAAACATTCCTTACATTTGATTGTTGTAAATTAGAAGAGGGGTTCTTGGTTATCCAACTTCAGACTACAACACAACTGTTGATGATAGATCACTGGGCACGAAATCTCTCTTATAAATAGAATTTGTTTCCTTTTATTGGCTTTGGGACATTAAGAATCTATCAAAGCCTTGCAAGTTGCGAACAACTATCTAATTGGTTATCTTAAGCTCTATATATTTTCCTTCCATGTATATATTCATGAAGTGCCACTATGTATGTCTAATTGAAGGGTTGGTGGAAGATTAGCTGGGAGGTGAGATTGGGTTTGTTGAGCTATTTACCTTTAGGGAAAATTAGTTCAAGCACAAGCTATTAAATAGAGTCTATCCAAGCATGATATCTCAAGATAGTCATAGTTTCACAAGTTTCCAAAACATTCATGATTATGGTATCGCTGTGATGAAACAATGAACCTTACCATTAAAATGAGTTGTTGTCTATAAGAGCAGCGAGAATTTGTATAAACTAAGTATTTAGTGACAGAGAACTTGCAGAGTTTTGGTATAATGCCCTAACCACTGGTTGCCTCAGCCTATCTGCCACCTAGTTAAAACCACAGAGAAACTAACTCAGAATATTGATTACTATTCGCATTGTAGCTGGTTGTTGTGTGTAAGCTACAAAAAGAACAAAGGCCTTGTAGCCATCAGAAGGAGAGTGACCTCTGTACAAGACTGAGAACAACAACTAGTCGTAATTTTCTGCATAGTATCCATGTTGGTGAAGTAAGTGGGCTGTAAGTCCCTCATTGACAGATCATTTATCTCCCTCCCTCCTCCTATATATCTTTTTCTTGCAACATTATTCTCTTTGCATCTAGTTTCCTTGATGATAAGTGGATCACAACAGATAAATTAGGGTAAGGCAGCATGGGATTCATGAATTTTGTATTAAATTTCTGCCATCCATGTTTGTCTCTTGAACTCATTAAGGCTTGAAAAATTTACCAAGTCGTGAGTTTGACCAAGGCTGACGAAGTATTACTTCCAAGTTCCGAAGTATATAACTCGACATTTTTTAGACAAGTTGAATAGACATCTCAAGTACTAAGAAGACTCAGCAGGTCTCGTAACTATGATTGTATTTTCATTTTGCATATATTACCACCTGATTGTATGGTTGTGATAGTGTTGGCCTATCTTTTGCAGCCCATTTTTTTTTCGTAAAATGCAAAGCATTTGTTGTAAAATTTGTGAAACTAATGACAGCTATTTACCATTTCAAACAAAAGCAATTATAAACTCTATCCTATCGAGATGGTAATGGTTATACAATCCGTTCAGGTTGCTTAACAAAATCCTGCACCATACCACCAAATATTCTCCAGTGGTTGACATTGGCTGATATTCAATTTAGAACTGAAAATGCATGCTAAACAACTAAAGCCTACCCACCGTATCCCAAATGACTCTTAACACATTTTATATTATCTAAGTTTTATTCAAAATTGCTTTTGTTTTCCCATGTACTGTTTTTTTTTTCTGCTTGTTACATTGGTAGGTCAAAGATATATTCCACCAAAATTAGTTGATGTCAATACCTTCTAAAATTGAAAGCATGATTTGCCTAATACCATAGTATGATATGCTAAAAATAACTGAAAGTAGCACACCAAGTTGGTGCAAATATCATAGGGACCTTCAATTAATTTTGTGTAAGGAAATGTGCAAAAACAACATTGACAACAACTTTTCAGTTCCAAAAAAATGCAAATGCACATAACCTTCTAAATTTCTAGTGATTCGCTGTGCAAGGACATCAACAATAGATAACAATCAAGGGACCGAATGGAATGAATGTGAAAGAAATATGTTTTCTTCATCTACAAAGTGTCTCAAGGAATCATTTACCTGAGATAAGTCCTTCATAAGCTGCTTTTGAAGACCATGCAACCTTGTTTCATTCATTATTTGATCCTATGAAGCTCCATCCTTGACCTTTTTAACACCTCCCCTAGTGTCATAAATATGGCACAACCTCACAAGTAACTTCAGATAACAATCCATTACATATGTTCTTCCTTCACAATCCCATTTCACACAAGTTCTGCAAACTTCCACCACCTCTAAAGTCGATTCATTCCAGTTCATTTCCCCATAACCTGTGCCATAGGCTAATCCTCCAATTACCCTAATTTCTATGCCAGAGCGTTTCTGACTAGGAAGAGGAAGGGACGGTTGAAAACAACTTTCTACAAAAGAAGCCACTAACTCTTCTTGAAACAAACTATTACTCATTACACTGTTTAGATCCTCTTTAATCCGTAGATCTTCAAAAAGTGAAGCAATGTCAATTCCAGTATGTGGTTTTTGTCATCTCCGTACACTCTCTAGGCACAATTCTAGGCACTCTATCAAAAGATAATTGCTCAGGATGCCCCTCCAAAAATGTCCCATAAAAAATGGCTTCGATGACTGTGTAAACAACCTCTCCAAAGGGTGGGTTCTCATCAAGGAAAAATTGATGAATGTAGAACAAGTCAACAAGTGCAAGATGTTGCTTCCATACATCAAGGGGTCGCCCTCAACCAACAAATAGATCTCTATGCAATACTCCATCACGTGGGGAACAACTTCAACATATGTGCAATGAATGTCCACATAACAACCAAACCCCAAACTCAATGCCACCTCATCAATCCATGAACCAAGAAGAGCATTAATAAAAAATAGGAACATCCAACACAAAAATTAGTGTCCACGATAGATGACCAACCCATGAGGAAAGGGATGGCCTCTTGTACAAACCACTAGAATGCCACCACACATGCTACGGGAGAGAAACAAGGAGAGCACTCAACCAAATATGAAACCCAAAAGTGCTATAACGCCATCTATGTGCCAAGGATCAAGAACACTCCATAAGAAAAGGCATCCACAAGCATCAATACTAGGACATCCAAATCTCCATCAACATATAACCCCCTGCTGAAAATGTGGTTAAAAATCACATGTGAACACTGGAAACCCATGTAAAATGGAGGGTAACACTCCACACATCATACATGACTGTGTTACAATTGGTTCTGCCATCAATTTCAAACCATGCTACAGGCAATGCAAACCACTGCTACAGGCCTAAAACTATGCAGAAATATATTTCTATAATGATGATAGTATCTAGTCAAAAGAGCATGAAACTGGGATTAAGTAGATTAGGGATGTTCAAGTAACCATAATCTATACATACTCACATCCCAGTGATCAGTGTTTGTGACTCAAACATAGGCTTGCTAAAAATATGCCTGAATATTAATAGCCCTTCATGCTAAAAACCTTTTGCCAATATGGAAACTCAAAATGAATGGGCATTTTGGGGGGTATCCCATAACAACACTCATACAATACAAGGGGTAACACAATACTTCTGCAAGTTTTGGAGCAAGAAGACATGGCTTTGTTTGTAACTCATCCTGTTTGATACACTGAGGCTCATCTATTTTTGAAGCTATCCGTAGAATTTTTTTATACTTTAAGGGATGCTGTAAGGGCAAGGCTGCAGCAAGTTTTATGAGAATTCAGAAAGGAATCACTTCAAAACAAAAAATCTAGCATACGCTGTATATATCTTTGTCAGATTTCATCTTCTCATTGTGGTGAACATTCATTATTGGATATAGCATCATCATTACAGTACCTGACATGTAAATGTTGTTGATTGTCTCGTAATATTAATTGCAGATGGTGATGTTATCCAGCAACCCTCATGACCATATTTGAAAAGATCACGCACTTTTGGCTCAATAAGGAGCACCTTCTTCAAGGCAGGTAGATCTGCATGATATGCATTGACCACGCTATGATTATGGTAAAGTCTATTTACTTTTGCAATCATATTTGAAAGAAGCTGCACATACATCATAAAATCATTAGAGAAAGGATTACAATGCTTAAATATGATAAAGGAAAGCATACCTATCAATTGATGCATAGTGGCAATTAATAAATACACAGAAGTATCAACACAAAGTGATGTTCTGCAAATGCAAGCCAAAGCATGCATTCGATCTGATTTTGCTCTCAAATTCCTCACCATTAAAATAAATCTCTTAAATAGAGAAACCTACGTAAGGATTGCAAACAATGATTTTAATGTTTTAAGTAACTGTTTTATGGAGATGCAAGTAAACCATCAATTTCATGCTCTAAAAACATAAAACAAATGTAAGCTATTTTGAAAAAATGTGAACTGCAGGGAAGATCCAAGAGAAGTTAGTATATAAAATATTTCATTTTGAAATATAAGCTAACCCAAATGTGTCATATTTCCAACTGAGTTGAGAAAAAATGTAAATGCCCTTTCAATGGAACTGTAATGTAAAACAAATATTTCATCTTTACCATTAAGGAAAAAGAAACAAGCATTCTCTTAAATAAAAGACTTCCATTAGCAAGTGAAAAGTTAGAATTCGAATGTACAGGGTTTTTTAACGTGTTAAGAGGTCAAATGACTACAGAGCCTAGGTGTTATCATTCGTTCAGATAACATAAGAGACATGCGAATTGATTCATGCTAAATGTGGCAGTGGTCGACCATTAAGTAACTCTGCTTTGGAAAACAATACACAAAGGTGCATGGAATCTAACGGGAGCATATGTACATGTCCTCTCCTAGGATATTTGAATCCTCAAGGAACTCATCTCCAACCACACGAGCATATAAGTCCCAAGTAGTACTTAATGGAGATTTCTTCAGTCAATTAAATAAAAAACTACTTTTCAAATACCGAAAGATGACTGCAAATAAATGGAACCAAGAGTCAAGAAAGTGTAAATGCACCTGGTTTAGACACCCAAACCAATCATGAGGTGGATTAATATAGGATGAAACTTTTCAGAACAAACCAGACACAAATCTAGAATGAGTCCATTCTAGCAGTACATATGTCACATTGCTAACCAATGCTTCTTAAGCTGTCCTTCCTTCACCTATTTTTAACTATTGTCAAGTTACACTTCTGCCAACTAATTCTCAATTATGTTAAAACTCCACCGTAAAGGCAACAGATGAAAATATGAAAGAAAATCCAACAAATGGACAACTGTTTAAGAGACTCAAAACCAAATTCAATAAAAAATGATCAAACAACAAAGTTTGTAGATCATTTGGACTTGGTATGCTGAATTGGAAAAATATTGAAATGCAGTTATGAAGCAATGTAGTATCATTTATTTACAAACAACACAAGGGAAACAACAACACTTTATGGCAAGCAGAATTCCAAGCTAGAGTAGAGTTGAAATTTACCATGATGCAATGAAAGCAAGATGAGACTGAAGCAAAATTTCTTATATCAAAAAAGCAAAGTAACAATATGATCACAACAGAATAATATCAGTAAAACAATAGTAAAGCTCTTTGTGTATCATTAGACTAGGAAATAAAATACACCGGGGAATTCAGCAGAAGCTGAAACTGCTATTTTTCAAACCCCCAAGGGTAACCATGAAACACTAATGGAAATATCAATATGGGGTTGTCCAAGGAAGAAATCAAAGATTAAATACAAGAAATGCATAACAATTGTACCTCTATACAAGAAATGCAGAACAACTATACCTCTAGACAATATTCTAAAAATGCCCAAAACCTCATTAAGACCCAACTGATAGTTCTGGTTAAAAACCGCAAGGACCAATTTTGTACATTTGGATATATATCTAGCATTCATGACATTAATTCCAAATATAGAATATATAAATGTTGACTGTTTTCGCAGGTGAGAAATATAAATGTTTATGCCATGATTTCTGTAGCATCATCTCAAAAGGAACTACAACAAATTTTCAATTGTTTGTCCTTTGTCTTGTTTTTAAAAGAAGAACCAACTTAAGGGAAAAGGCTTAGGTTTGGAGGCTTAGATTGTTCTCATGTCACTCTACACAACTAATGACATGATCTAATGACCCTGCGGCAACTTTGCTAGGTTGTGTGCATACCAAGGAACCTTTGATGGAAAAGCTCGAGTCTACTAGATATTACATCAAAGAAGGAAGGGCGCACTGCTCCATATTTCTACTTCCCACTCACCTTTATCTTCATATCTAAAATTGTGGGCTTCGAAGGACGTAGACCAGTGAGGAAGGAGTGCACTCACAGCCTGGAAGGGAAACACACAAGTCAAGCAAAGAAACCAAACTTTGTGTCATCCAATCTTTGTGAAGTTGACTCCCTTCTAAGGAAACTTTGTGGCTGCTATGAGGATTTTCTGTTCATTTTAGAGGGCACAATTATAATAAAAAAGAACTGTCTATTCCACATAGTAAGGGGAGCAGGCCATCAGGCAGGCAAGGAGGGAAGGAGGTGAGAGTGAGTGCCAAAGGGGATTTCCCAATAGCCCATGACCAGGATGTTTCTTTGAATTACCTGTTTGTTCTCGATCCACCGTGTTGTTTCCATAGCAAAGAAGGGGATTATCAATGGGGGAATACTCAATGGGGAATACTCACAGGAAATGAAGGTAAATGATTAAAAACAAATACAACTACTCAGAAGAGACACGATTTAGGTTACCTAATGAAGACATGGAAGAGCTCTATTTAGTGAATAAAACACGTCAATGCAAATTGTTCCAGTATCATCGCTTCAACCTATATGACGTGTTGTATCATCACTTCAACCTATATGACAGGTAATCATTTTCCAAGGCATACAGACATAAATCACTTTTCCTTGGAGATGAGACAATGCCCTTGCTTCCCACATATCCGCTTTAGCGCCTTTTCCCATTCTTCCCCACCGTATTATTATATCCTATATTATCTATTTCCCATATGATATCTCGTCATTTTATCTCCTTGTTATCTATCCACCATAGTCTCTATTATTATTTATTCCTGCAAAGAAAACTCCATTATTGGAAAAATAAATAAATAAGAACTACTTATAATAGCTCAAGCGAACTATTCTACTTGGTATGGTCTACACGTTTTCACAAATGATATTTGCCCTCAAATGTATGCTACCATCAAAGGTAATTAAAGCTCATGTGTAGAAATCCTTAGTATTTGAATTGTATACAATTATGTCACACTAATCTTGAGGGACAAAGGCAAGAGATATTGCTGTCTTACATCTAGAATTTGTAGGCTGAGACCAACAGGAAGTCTAATGATAGAAAAAATGACCAAGATAATCAATTTCCTAACCCTAATATTCCCAAAAACTTCACAGAGAAGATACCGAAAACTAAAGAAACTTCATAATGGCTAAAAGCAATCGATCTTACAACCAAAATTTCACCATGAAAATACTTTATATAGGGTTACGAAGGCATAAAGCAACTGACAAAAATATATAATTCAAGTCTTAAAATAAATAAAAAATAGAGAATGTGAAGCACCTTGGATAGGTCTAGAAGAGCTTCTCCATGTGCTCAGGAATCGTAATGTGAAGCACCTTGGATAGGTGGGGGAGAACTTTATCCATGTGTTCACGACAACAAGCTCCAGAATCACTTGATGCATTTTTTTCTCCCCTCCATTCATTATAACCATCGGTTCATTCTTTTCTCCCCTATGTTCATTATAACCATCCGTTCATTCTAACCACTAAATGCAATCAATTTTAACCATGAAAGAGGGTAATGTCTTATTTTTATCTCCAACTATTGAAGATTAGGCTAGTGCAACCATGGAATTTAAAATGGCAGGTAGCTCTTGAGCTTTTCTTTGTAAATATCTTAATTAGAATCCGGTCCTCTTAATTTTTATTTTACCAAATTTTTTTCATACATTTTTAATTAATTTATATTTATATCAAAATAAATGAATAGAAATTTAATTTTTTAATATTAATATATTATATAATGTTTAAGTATAATATATTTATATATGAAAAACATGTTATATTAATTATTATATGTTAAAAACCTATTAAATTAGATGAAAACAAATTATTATTATTATTATTTTAAATTTAAAAATGGCAAGAGATCATTAAAATGGGAGGGAGGATTTTTTTTATTAAAATAAAAGATATTGTCATTTTCGTAACTAGGGGTATCAAGGGGGGACTTTTTAACTTTTTGAGAATAGGCGTGACGACGACATTGATGGGTAGGTGTCAATGACGATTTATTGGTGGACACAAATTTTATAGATTACACTGTCAAGATCAAAATACTTTAACTTGCCGAAATTTTAATTGATTGGCGAGAGGGTCAAATAGACTTGAAATTTGGAAAACCAAATATAAGCACGATCGATGAGATTAGCTAAACTTAGTTATACCAAAATGGAGACATGAATATGCATAATTCAAAGACCTTTAAGCTATCAATTCAACTTGACCATGGCATGACAACACATGAAATATAACTTGCACAATTAAAAATTACTAACATAAATGACTAATTAATATTATTCTAGCAAGTCATTTTTTATGTCATGACTAAATTAGTCATTTATGTTAGTCACTTTTAACTCTGTCACTTACTATCTAGTCATATTTGTTAACTGGTGACTAAATTAGATGTTAATTTTAGTCGTTTATAGTTGGGTCAATCAAAATTGCTCATATTTAGTAGTAAATCACTTGAAAAACCTGTGGTGACTACATTTTTTAGTCATGTAGTCACTAATTCATCATTTTGTACTAGTGTCTTCTTCCTTGTCCACGGCATCTTTGTCTAATTCTTTCTACATTTTTGTTATTAGCTTCTGATTATCTTCAATGATAATTTTGAAATATTTTAAAGATCTTCTCATGTTACTAGATTTGACTTCCATGTAGAATCCTGTAACATTATATTTTTCTTTTGTGTGAAAATGTTAAAACTTCTTCTTCGTGTTTAAAATAAATGTCCCTAGTGTTTCCCTCTAGGGTGAACCCATAATAATGTCAACTTCATTGATATATATAGTCGCAAATTTAATTAGGATGTGAACTTATGCTCATGTCAGTTGTTATTTGTAAGTCTGTAATTTCATATTGCTTATCACCATAAGTATATATCTATTTTCGATTAAATTTGAATCTGAGACTAATAATTGATTTGCCAAATTGTTGCTAATGTGATTTTTCTCGATGGTTGGACATATAGCTATGATAATACTTTTTCCTTGAATAGTTCCCTCAAGTTTTAGTAGATAATTGACTACTTTTGAGTAGCTTTTAGGGAATCTTTCTTGAACCTTTCCTGGGGACAACATTTTATTTTTATCCAAATTTCCGTCAAATAATAATAATAATAATAATAATAAGATTATTATTAATAGTATTTATCTTCTTTGGATTCTATTTTTATCTTATTTTCTCTTAATACTTCTTGTATGTTGAATGTAGATTGGGTGGTTGGGAGGAATGATTGTTACCCTTCCCACTTGGGTTCAAATCTTGCTTTATACCCTTCACTTTGATGTAAAACCCCTTTTTATCTCACTTAATGTAAAAATTTCCAATATAAAAGAGTAATTAGTTTCCCACTTTTAACTAAATAATGCATTCATTAAGAAAGTAGTAAGTTAAACCATGTGTGTGTGTGTTTAATTTTTTTACTTCTTCCTTTTTCCCTCTTGGTCAAAGGCCACATGTTACGGAAGCCCTAGTATAATGGTTAAAAATCACAATATGGCCAAAACCCTCGATCATGAACTTAACTAGGATACTAGTGTAATATTTGTATCTAGATTTTCTCAAATAAGTCAGAATAAACCAATCATTTCTGAAATAACCCACATATTGAATAATCGATAAATATATTGAGGATGTATTTACAATTACAATGGTAAGGCTTATATATTCCAATTCATGCCTTTTCAAACATAAAGCCATGCCACTTGACTTTTCCTAATAAATAAATAAATGATTTATATTTATTAATTATTAATCATTAATATTAATATATATTAATATTGACATTTAATGTTATTATTTTATATATCTTTTTATTTTATTTTATTTTTTTATATAACAAATAATCTATGGCCAACAAAAAGTCAAATGTAATTAACCATTATTAACCAAAATCCAATCATTTATCTATCAAAAGTAAACCAAGGTTCAACCATACTCAAAAGTGTTAAACCATAATCAACCAATGGTGAATCATACTCAAAAGTCAACAATCATCAACAAAGTCAACCATAATCAAAGAAATGGTCAACCATAGTTAACAAACAATGAAAAGTCAAGCAATACTCAAAAGTTAATCAATAGTCAACCATGGTCAACTAATAGTTAACAAATATATTTTTAGTAAAACCCATAGTCAACCATATTCAACCATGGATGACGAAGGCCAACAATAGTCACCTATAATCAACCATGTTTGGCATAGCAAAATCCATACTTAAACATAGTCAACCAATAATAAAAAAGTCAATCAATAGTCAAATGTAAACCAATAGTCTATAATCAATCCATAGTAAACATTCAACCATAATAAATAAATAATAACCCATGGTATACAAAAATTCAAACATAGACAACCGTTGTCGACCAAAAGTCAACCACGGTCTACCAATAGCCAACCAATGTTTAACCATACTCAAAATTTAACCACAGTCAACCAATGGTGAACTATAATTGAAATTCAACAATAGTCAACCATGTTAATCATTGTTAAACATGGTTGACCCTGGTTAATTGTGTTTAAACAAAGTCAACCATAGTCAAAGAAATTGTCAACAATTAAAACTAAAGCAATAGTTAAAAGTTAACTAATAGTCAACCATGTTCAACTAATATATTTTTATGTCCTTTTAGTAAAAACCATAGTCAACCATATTCAACCATGAATGACAAAGTTCATGAATAGTCAACTATAGTGAACCAATAGCCTATAGCCAACACATAGTAAACAATCAACCATAATAAACCAATAATAATCCATGGTATACCAAAAGTAAAACATAGACAACCATTATCAACCAAAAGTCAACCATGGTATACTAATAGTCAACCAATCTTTAACCATACTCAAAAGTCAACCATAGTCAACCAATGGTGAACTATACTCAAAAGTCAACAATACTCAACCACGTTAATTTTTACTAAACATGGTTGACCATAGTTAGTTTTGGTCAAATAAAGTCAACCATAATCAAATAAATGGTTAACCATAGTCAATGAACAGTGAAAAATCAAACAATAATAAAAAATTAATCAATAGTTAACCATGGTCAACCATTATATTTTTGTCTTTTTAGTAAAAGTCAGAGTCAACCATATTCAACCATGGTTGACAAAATTCGCTAATAGTTAACCATAGTCAACCAATAGTCAACAAGTCAACTAATAATCAAACGTCAACCAATAATCTATAGTCAACCCTTACTCAATAATCAACCAATAATAATCCATGGTCAACCAAAAGTCAAACATAGTCAATCAAAAGTCAACCATGGTCTATTAATTGTCATCAAATACACGACCATACTCGAATGTCAACCATAATAAACTAATGGTTAATCATATTCAAAAGTCAACAATAGTCAACCATGTTAAGCATTGCCAAAAATGGTAAACCATTGTTAGTTATGGTGAAACAATGTCAACCATGTTAATCATTTCCAAACATGGTTCACCATGGTCAACTATGGTCATACAAATGGTCAACAATGTTGAAATAATGTATAAACATGGGCATTGATATATTTTTATAATTAGAAATTATTATATAAATATGTATAAATTTTATTAATTATATAATTATATTTATGAATATTAATATGTTATATCAATAGTCAACCATGTTGAATCAACCCTTTATATATTATTTTTTCAACCATGGTTGACATATTAAAAACAATAGTCAACGAATAGTTTATAATTAATCGAAAGTCAATAGTCAGCAAATAATAATCTATAGTCAACCATGGTTAACCAAAAGTCAACCATTGTTGACATAGTAAAAACCATATCGAACCAACAATTAACCATAGTAAAAGCATAGTGTATCAATAGTCAACCATGTTCAACCATAATCATCCATATTAAATCATGATTGACATACTGAAAAACATAGTCACGCAATAGTGAACCATAGTCAACTAAGAGTCAAAATACATCCATAGTAAAATTTCAACAATAGTCAACCAATAGTAAAAACCATTAGTCAACAATAATCAACTATATTTGATTGTATTATTAGTAAAAACCATAGTTAACCATATTCAACAATGGTTAACATAGTCAACCAATAGTCTACCATAGTTGACATATTAAAAACCATGTTCAACCATAGTCAACAATGGTCAACATGGTAAAAACTATAGTCAACCAATAATAAATATTGAACCACAGTTAGAAGTCAACAAATAGTTAATTACATATATAGTTACCCAATTAATATTTTTATAATTATTAATTATTATATAAATATTTATAAATAATATTAATTATATAGTTATACTTATGAATATTAATATGTTATATTAACCATGTTGAATCGACCATTTAATATTTTTAGTTAACCATGTTTTACATAAAAAAAACAATAGTCAACCAATAGTCTATAGTTAACCTTTAACCAATAACCAACCATAGTCAATTAATAATCATCCATAGTAAACCATGCTTAACCAAAATTCATCCATGGTTGACCATTGCCAACCATGGTCAACCAAAAGTCAACCTTGGTATAATGTAAAAACCATATTGAACTAATAGCTTCAACCATAGTAAAACCATTATCAAATAATAGTCAATCATGTTCAACCATGGTTAGCCATAGTAAAAACCAAAGTCACCCAATAGACAACCAACAATAAAAAGTCAATCAATAATAAAAAGGAAACCAATATTGAAACATGGTTAACTAATAGTCAAGCAATATATTTTTAGCAAAAACCATATTCAACTACATAAAACCATGGTTGGCATAGTGAGTCAATAGTCAACCATGCTTGACACTGTATAAACCATAGTCAATCATAGCTAACCATGGTTGGCATAGTAAAAATTGTAGTCAGCCAGTACTTAACAACTCAACCATAGTTAAGCAATAGTCAAAAGTAAACCCAACAATCAATAGTGTTCCATAGTAAGAGGTCAACTAGTAGTCAATTATAGCATATAGATAATCAATAGAAAACTAATAGTCAACCATACTCAATAGTGAACCAAAATTCAACATATGGTTCCCAAAAGTCCAACATAGTTAACCATGGTTGACATAGCCAACCAATATTCAAAATTCAATCATAGACCAAAGCCTGCCAATAGGAGACCTTAGTCAACCATGGTTTACATATTAAAATCATAGTCTACCATAATCAAAAGTCAACCATTAGTCAACCAAAATATGTTTAGTCAAAACCATAGTCAACGATATTCAAGCATGGTTGACATAATCAACCAATATTCAACCATAATCAACCATAGCCACTCAGTCAACCATAGTTGAAGTCATCTAGTATTTAGTTACACTATATAGTCAACCATAGTTAAAAAAGTAAACCAAAAGTCAAACTATGGTCCCCAAAAGTCAAACATAGTTAACCATGGTTGAAATTGTAAACCAATAGCTAAAATTCAACCATAGTCAAAAGTCAACCAATAAGCAACCATAGTCAACCATGGTTGAAATTGTAAACCAATAGCTAAAATTCAAGCATAGTCAAAAGTCAACTAATAAGCAACCATAGTCAACCATGGTTGACATATAATATTCGTAGTCTACCATAGTTAAAAGTCAACCATGTCAAGCATTTCCAAACATGGTCATTTATGGTTAAACAAAGTCAACCATTGTAAAACAAATTTAACTATGGTAAACCATACTGAAACAATTATTAAACATGGCCAAATATTGTCAACCATCATTCAGCATGATAAATTCATACTGAAACATGGCCACCCATAGTTAATAGTGATCAAACATGTTCATCCATTATAAAAAATAATTGACCATCGAAAACTTCATTTAACCATATTGAATTAGGGGCAACAAAACTCAAACACGGTCAACCATGTTCAATTCGAGTCAATCAAGCTTTACTGTAATCTAACATGGTCAACTACACTATTATCCATGGTCAACCACTATATATTTGTCAACATGGTTAACCATGGTTAAAACATAATCAACCATAGTTATTAATTTTAATTTTTGTCATTTTATTATTTAAATTAATTTTAATAATATTAAATTATTATATTGTTATTTAACCAATGATTAATGTTAATAATATTAAAAATATTAATATATTTATAAATATAATTTATTATATAAATAAATTATGTTGCATTGGAACCTAACCCTTTACAATGTTTGCAATGTGACATAACCATCGTACATAAGTCAACTTATATATCCATTGGGGAGCATCTCCATGAACATATCAGAGAATCTTGAATTGAAATATAACGCTTCAACATAATGGGACATACCCATTGAATTTTCAAATGAAACATAACCCTTCAACATAGCAATGGAAACACAACCATTGATGAATGTACAAATCTTATATTATTAACATAATCAAACTTGGATCATTTACACTAATAAATATTTATCCATGGTCAAACATTGTCAACCATGGTCAAACATAATCAACCAATAATCAACCATGGTAAAGCAATAGTCAAAAGGTAACAAATAGTCAACCATTTTTAAACATGTTCAATCATGGTCAACCAATAGTCAACCATGGTCAACCAATAGTAAAAAGTTAACCAATAGTCAACTATGGTCAACCATGGGGAGCTTCTCTAGAAACATAACATAGAATTTTGAAATAAATTACAACACTTCAACATAATAATGGGACATAACCATTCAACATTACAACGGGAACATAACTATTGATCAATGTACGAACGTTCACATTGTTAACATAATCATATTTTATATTTTTAATACATTCAAACTTGGATCATTTACATTAAAAATTATTTATCCATGGTCAAACATGGTCAATGATGATTTTCCATGTTTAGCAATGTTTGACTTGGGTAACTAAACTCTACCTTTTAATTATCATTCTTAAAACATAGCTACCGGTAGTCAAACATTGTCAATCATAACCCATGGTCAACCATATTTTCCCAATGTTAAACATGGTCTACCATAATCAACCATGGCCAACAATGATTGAACTCTTCATTTATGTAATTTTATTTAATATAAATAAATTACCTCATAAATTTGTTTTAATATTACAACATGTAAATATAATATTATTATATTAACAATAACAAAAAGTAAAATGTTAATATTAATATTTTATTTTCATTTTGTAATAAAAAATATACATATTCTTTACTTCTGTATTTTTGTTGTTATTTTAAAAGTATTGAATATTAATTGCTTTAAATTATAGTCAAGGTTATCTTCAACTTAAGAGAGGTTGGTATAAAGATGCCATGGCTTGGCTAAATAATTGGGGATTTGATGAAAACACCACTTTGCAAGATATCAACAACCGCAAAAAACTATCACATATAAGTTCAAAGCGAGAATGTGGGACAAGAAAGACTTAAAGGATAAGAGAAAGTTAAGGTATTACAAGCAAGTTATTAATCCTAATCTGGAAGATCAAACATACCTCTATGTCTTAACCAATTCAGAGAAGAAGATTAATATAACCAAGATAAGAGCAAACTCCCACTAGCTTCATAGTGAAACAAGTCGCTGGACAATTCCTAAAACTCCATGGGAGGAAATATGTGTCATATATGCTAATCCATAAGCATTGAGGATGAATCTAACTTTCTTTTAGAGTGCCCTACATACACCTACATTCGATCCCAATTTCCTATATTTTGCTACAACTCTAATCTCCATGATCTTCTAACTTTTCAAAACTATGGTATCCTAAGGACTCTTATTTTTCAAACTTTCCATCATAGGAATAAAATTTGATAGAAATCCAAGTAATTCCTTTCTCTTTTCTGAAGGTCCGATAAACCGAAAGGTATGGACATTAATAATAATAATATTAAAATAATAATCATTATTATTTTTTTCTTATTTATTTATATATTTCTTCTTCTTCTTCTTAATTCATTTCTTATTATTTTATATTGGAGTTTTCTAAAAATTCAACGATTTGGACTGGACGACCTTTTTTTGGCTGGAATTTGAGGTTTTTTATTTTTATTTTACAAAATTAGAATTCAACTATGTTTTAATCTTGCTTTTGACGATATAAATAGATTCAACGCCCTCAGAAACCCTTTGAGCACCCCAAAAGCCAGAACTTGATAGTTGTAAGCTGCATTTTGAAAATTTTTGACCATATTTTTTCAAAATCCTACAGAAAAAGTACGATTATTCCAACCTAAATCATCAAAATTTTAGACTAGACATTTTATATTTATAATCTTATTTCCTAATAAAATATTATACATATATTTATTTTTCTTCTTCTTCTTCTTTTTACTTTTGTACTAGGGGAATCAACAATTGGGGACTAGGTTGGTACTCACATGACACGAGGACTAGGGATCCAATTCCGCTACCATTATACCCCTAGGTTCACCCACACAACCCACAAGCATGTGGCACCGATAAGACGAGTCGATTTGAACTCATGATCTCCATTTACAACATATCCTTCATATCAAGTGAATTGTTGGTTAAGCTACACCCCTACGAACTTTATTATTATTGTTATTTATCTAAATATGTTAACTAATAATTTTCTTACTTTCTTTATTATCTCTATGCATTTATTTTATTATTAATATTAGGATTATTATTTTTTACAATTTTTAATATCTTTATTAATATACTTTTCTTTCTATTATAAATTCATTAATTAATATATTATTTACAAATTAATAATAATAATATTTCCTTACAAGCCCGCCATCAACTACTCTAACCCTATTAATTAATAATATGGTTATGGTTAATATACCATGTAGGGACCCTCTTGACCACCCAATTAAAAGGCACTATTTAATACTTGGAATGTGAATTGTATTCACATTATTCACCATATTTCAATGCTTATTTCACCATTGAATTACTAACAACAATAATTCTGTTACAATACAAAAAAATACATGGTTTTTTTTAATGGATGATCCAACTATTGATGAAGTTGCTCAAATTGTTGAAGTCACAGAGTTCTAAATCCAAATCCATCATTGCCAAAATGCCAACCGATTCTCCGATTAATGTCGTCGATTGACGTATATTATTAATTAATATATATGGTTGTGCTAGTTTATATTTACTTACTTTTATCCTATTGCCTTTGTATATTTTATCTTTTATTATTTATTTTATTTTTGTGATATTTTTTAATGTTATGTTAACCATCTTTGTCAACTTGTTTTTACTTTCTTTATTTCCATTTTCTCTTAGGTTTCATTTTAGGTTTTTTTTTCATGCCATTCCAAACAAATTTACGCACCGAAAGCCTTTAACAACAAAATAATTTTTATTTTTATTTTTTAAACGTGTGATATTTTGATTTTATAATTTCAATTTTATAGTTTTTTATTTTTTTCTTCATGATTTTATGATTTGTGTCATCTAAGTGATCTAAGTGATCTATTTTAATTTGTTCATTTATATTTTGTTTTAAATAAATATTTTTTAAAAACATAATTAATAAAAATAAGAAATTTACATACTTGAAATATAAGAACATGTTTCCCTATTAAAACATGGTATTCAAAAAAACCTAAACATAATTTACTTCAAATAATAACAAGTTCCCATATTATAGCATAAACAAATTTAAAATAATTTACTTAAATTAATGTAAAATTTATATAAATAATAAAACCCTTTTTCTTGAAAATGTTGTTTTACCAAAACAATAAATATAATTTATAAACACTTATAATAAAATTAAACTTCATATCCTATAAGTATTACAAACCTAATTCAAATATTCTCACCACAAAAGTTTCATAATTATTACAAACCTAATTCAAAAGTCAAATCTAATTCAAATATTCTCACCTCAAAAGTCTCATAACTATTACAAACCTAATTCAAAAGTCAAATCTTCTTATAAACAATTATAATAAAATTAAACTTCATATCCTATAGGTATTAGGAACCTAATTCAAGTATTCTCACCACAAAAGTCTCATAGCTATTACAAACCTAATTCAAAAGTCAAGTCTTCTTACATTACAAGTATTACAAGCACTCTATTGGCACAAACTAAATAGCAGATTTTTGCGAGCTATGTTAGTTTTCAATCAACATCAGTATGAAAATTAGTATGACAGGCTCAATATTTTTGGTGTTTATCCTATCTGTGTTGTAATAGGATGAAGTTTTATGTTAAAGTTTTGTACTTTTGTGACAAGCGACGGTTTGTAATGAAAGTTGTTAGTCTTGTTTTTAAGTTATAATAATTGATATGATTTTTAGAACTCTATATAAACATAGATTTGCAAACCTATGTAAAATTTATCTTTTTTTTCCTCTGTAAAAATATAAAAAAAAAGTTTTTTATTTTATTTTTTATAAACACATACCAAGATCGAGTTCAAATTCAAACTTAAATTTGACAATGATACTAAATACCTAAAATTTCAACATTGAACAATATTTCAAAAATCGAAACCATTTTTTTTATAAACAGATTTTATTTACCACAATAAAATGTGTTAAAAAAAGGTTTTAATATAACCAGATTTTATGAACAACAACAAAAGGTGTAAAGATAACATATTTAGAGGATCTGGATATTACCACCCTCTGCGGAGCATGTAATTCCCTTCCTGGGATACACCATTACTGGTACACTGCCGAGGATCTTTGCGTTGCTGGAGATTGGAAAACAACGTGGGACTCTTTTACGATGGGTCTGGATTTTGGTGGTATTCGACTCAATGCACAATCTGATTCTTTGATTTGGGCACACAAGAAGCAGGATGGTTCTGTAACTACAAACCTGGTATATGATAGCATTGTCCAATCATTGAATCCCCCGGCTGGTAGTAGACTTCTTGCTCTCATCTGGTGTGGCATTCTGCCCAGAAAGATTAGTTGTTTTGTTTGGCTGGCTTTGATGAACAAATTGCTCACTTGGGATAACCTCCATAAAAGAGGCTGGATCGGGCCTGGTATTTGTGCACTTTGAAGTGCGGATAAAGATAGTGTTCAGCATTTATTGTTTCACTACTCTGTATGGAAAAACATTCTCTCAATCTTGAGTGATCTGCATCATATTGCACCATTCTTTCAGTCTTATAGTCTATGCGAGTTTCTGGAAAACTGGACTATCAACTATTCTAAGCACTCAGTGTGTTGCTTTCTTCCCTTTCACACCATGTGGGTTTTATGGAAAGAAAGAAATTATAGTATCTTTAAAGGAAAAAAGCTGTATGTCCTTGGTTTGATTCAACAGATTGCATACTTCTCGCAGATGTATTGTCCTCCAACAAAGAAGGGTAAAAAATCAAGAGCCTTGGGCCCTAGCCCTGAACTTGTCTATCCTTGTGGTTTTTTCGATGGAGCATCAGCAAAAAATGTTGGAGGGGTTGGTTTCTGCCTGTACTTAAACGAGTTACATTCCTTCGAGTTTGCTGTGGGGGTGGGAATGTGCACCAACACAAAAGCAGAATTGGTTGGGCTTTGGGCTCTTCTGCATACCACCCAAATGATGGGGATTCCCACACTCAAGGTATTTAGTGACTCTTCAGTCATCATCAATTGGGCAAAGGGTATTGCTACCCTTTCTCCACCTGAACTCCATCACTAGTGTAGGGAGACTAGAAAGCTCTGCTCTCGCTTTCTAGAACTGTCTTTTTGCCATATCTACCGTGAACATAATCAGCAAGCAGACCGCCTTTCTAAAACTGCTCTTTCTTTGGCTCCGGGATTTGGTTCATACTTTGAATTTTTTGATGGTCTTTTGGCCTCACATGACAATTTCAAGCTCATTTGAGTTGGTGCGGGAGCATGCTCTCCTTATTCACTTGCACCCTTTTATGTTTAGTATGGAGCGGGCTCCTTTAGACTGTTGTTTTGCGTCCTTTGTCTACGGTAGATATGGTTTAGATTGACAGTACATACTGATGTGTACTTTGATATTGTTGGATTAGCACTGGGTCCTCCCCCTAGCAACACAGTTGAGTTGTGACTCTTTCATGGTGATCGACCGTATGCCACTTATTAGAACCACTTCTATGACTGTAACCCATATTTTGGGTTGGAACTTGGCTCATCATATGCCCTTTGATTCTAAAGAATATCAAGGACAAGCTTTTTTCTTTCTGAAAAGAAACAACTGTAAATGAAGATTTATATATCATGACAATTAGATAAATCTTACCATTCTCCTTAATTAAATTAATCTCTACAAATTCATTATTCTTTTTTTTGTTAGATCTGCTCTACAAAATTCCCCAATATTTTTCCCCGATTATATCTGCTCTACAAAATTCCCCTAAGAAATGCAGAGCTCTCACTTCTCACTAAAAAGTTATATTATACAGTGTTTGAACCAAATTTATTATGAAAAGCCTAAGTGCAAGAGTTGTAAAAGTGATGCAATAAATTCTGATTTTAAATCTCATTACATTTGTATGCATCAGATTTGAAACACTAATGGAATCATTTAATTCGTTGCAGCTAAAAAGAAAAATCATCAAATTTAATCTTTAAAAATGTTATTTAATTAATTCAATTAAATTTAAAAACCATTTTGGTCAATTCATATATATATATACTCACTCTTTTCAAAAACATTGAAATTGCAATAATGAACATTTATCTGAAAAGCAACATTATATTAGTGAATAACATCCATATCCATATGCCAAAATACCAAATTTGAGTGTTGAATGTGATCCTTTTAATAATTGACCCCCAAGAAAACCTTATTTTATTGTTGGTGTTGGTCAATTCATATATATACTCACTCTTTTCAAAACATTGAAATTGCAATAATGAACATTTATCTAAAAAGCAACATTATATGAGTGAATTACATCCATATCCATAAGCCAAAATACCAAATTTGAGGATTGAATGTGATCCTTTTAATAATTGACCCCCAAAAAACCTTATTTTATTGTTCGTGTTGTAAAAACCTTATTTTATTGTAGGTGTGGTAAGAACCTTATTTCATTCTTGGTGTTGTATTTTTAATTGTTAATAGAAATAAATCTCATGTTAAGACATGGGACAAAAACTTCGAAGGTTGTAAAGTTGATTTAAAGAAATTTAATATTAAGTTAAATTACATCGAAATCTAAAAAAATTGGGGTTTTGAAGGGTTTTCATGATATATAATTATTTGGGTTTTTAAGGGTTTCCATGAAATATAGTTATTTGTTTTTTTTAAAGGGTTTTTATGAAACGATTATTTTTAATTGGTATATTACTTGTATATAAATATAGTTTGGAAAAAACTGAAAAAACATTATTTTGGTTAGCCGCACTAATATCTTGAGTAATGAAAGTGGATTTCTATTTTTGGACAACTTGATTTGTAAAATCTTTGAACAAACAATAGCAATCAAATTTAAAATTTTCTTTAAATTACAAAAATGAATGTGCAAGTTTACTTTCAAAAGACTCATTTATTTGTGTGGAATGCCTAAATTTATAAAACATATATTGCAGTAAGCATAGAAATTATTTTGGATTTCAACATGTTTTTTTAATGCGTAAGGATCACATATTATTGAAAAATTTAAGCATTTATAGGTTCTACTTGTTAGGGAATTAGATTTCCAAGAACATTTTAAATGAAAAAAGTAATATGTGATGTCCCCTTCCACTTGATCATGATGAGGGATGGATGACTTAGTAGCCTACATGAATTCCATAGGCTATAGTGAATGAAGAAAAGGGAGTCATGGAGGAATTATTGAAGTCATTTAGCTAGGATCTCTTATACTTCTAAAGTGACATTTAATTATGTCTGAGATAATAACTCCTAATTGATTTATTCAAGGTAGAAATCACTTGTTTATACATTTCTTATGATTGTTGGTTTCCATGTTCCAAAGTCTCTTTGGATTCCTACGGACTCTTGGTATTCTTAAAATTATTTACAAGTGGAACCATAATCCCATAGCCTTAGGCTTCCAACACCCCCCCTTAATCCGAAGGGGTGTTTGTAAGTCCGAACATGTTTCTAAACCTTTCAAACTTTTCTCATCCAAGTGCTTTGGTGAAGATGTCTGCAATTTGTTCGTTCATGGAATGATGTTGTAGATGGATTGTCTTGGCCTCTACATGATGTCATATTAATGGTACTTTGTGTTGATGTCCTTGGTTCGATCATGGAATTTAGGATTCTTGGCCAACTTGATTGCAAAAGTGTTGTGCACTAGTAAGGGAGTAGGTTTCTCTTGTTTCTCCTGCAAATCTTCATGTATCATCCCAAGCCACAATATCTCTTTTGTTGCTTCAACGAAAACCAAATATTCTTCCTATGTTGTCGAATCTACTGGAATCGACTGTTTGCATGATCTCCAAGAGACAATTGTTGATCCAAGACTCATTGTGTATCTAGAAGTAGACACTCCTGTCTCTTTGTCTCCATTAAAGTCTAAATCAGAGTACCCTATAAGTTTGAATTCATCCACCTTAGAGTACTTGAGTCCAAAGTCTCAAGTCCCCTTCAAGTATCTTAGAACTCTTTTATCAGCATACCAATGTCCTCACAAGGTTTGTGCATGAACCTTGAAAGGCTTCCAACAACATATGAGATATCCAGTCTGGTGGTTGTAAGGTAGATAAGTATTCCCACAAGCTATCGCTACTTGGTCATATCCTCAAATTCTTTTGCTTCAAATGACATGAGATTCATCTTTTGTTCCATTGGAGTTGAGAGAGGGTTTCATTTGGTCATGCAAAATCGATTCAACAATTCTCCAACATACTTCTTATGGGAGATGAATATGTACTTAGGATGTCGAGTGACTTCAATTCCCAAGTAGTAGTGAAGGTGTCCCAGATATGTCATTTCAAATCCCTTCTTCAAATCTTTCTTTATGGATGCAATATAACTTTCATTGTTCCCTGTCATCAAAATGTCATCTACATACACCACAAGAAACACAATAGATCTTCCAACTTTCTTTTATAGTGTTTGAAATTTAACTTCAGAAAATGATCGGTTAGATTTTCATACCATGTGCAAGGTGCTTGTTTCATGCCATAAAATAAATTGATGAGCATACATACCTTTTGTTCTTTCCCTTTAACAACAAAGCCTTCTGGTTGAGACATGAATACATTTTCTTTCAAGTCTCCATTCAAGAAAGTTGTTTTTACACCCATCTAGTGTGCTTTCACCCATTTTGTGCAACCAAAGATAATAAGGTGTAGATAGTATCCCGATTCCCATTTTTCTATGGGGGAGAACGTCTCTTCATAGTCAATTACTCCCTTCTTTGCATAGCCTTTCGTCAATCCTTGTATTGTGCTTGTCAAGTGAGCCATACAATAGCTATTTGTCTTTGTATACGCACTTGCAACCAATTGGAGGGTCAACCAACTTCCAGGTTCCATTTTTTATGAGCGCATCATACTCACTGCATGGATTATTTCAACCTATTCAAAGGAAGTTGGTTCAAACTTAATAGATAAATTCAATTCACAATCAAATGGGACATCCATGCCATCACCTGAGTTATCCACATCTCTCCCATCTTCTTGTTTGGTTGAACTCCTTGTTCCCTTCTTTCCAAATTCATCCGGATGGACACTTTCAAGAGTCTTTGTGTCCCATTTAGGAACTTTCCATGATGGTATAGGTTGATATGTTGGTGGTGCTTCATTTTATTCAAGATTTAGTCTTTCAATCCTCTCAATCACATCATCTAGTTAAGTCTCTTGTTTAGGTGAAGTGGTAGGAACTTCTTCTTCACGAGTTTCTTCATGAGAGGGTGTTGGTGCTTCAAAAGGAAATTCTAGAGATTGATCCAAGATAGGGATCCCCATTCAATATGTGGAATTTCATTATCAACTTCATAATATGTCTTTAGATGGGAAAATTTCTCCAGATGATCAAGTCGCATATCATTAGAATCGTCATTTATTAGTTTCAAGAAAAATGACATCTATGGAAATAACAAACTTCTTGTTTAATTCATCATAAAGATGATATGCCTTGGAGGTGTTTGAATACCCAAGAAGATGAATTTTCAACTTCGAGAACCAAGCTTAATTTCTCTTTTCTCCTTTGGTATCAAGGCATATCAAGTAGAACCAAAAACCCTGAGATGCCTCATCAAAGCAAGGTGGACATACCACATTTAATGTGGAGTCTTATTGTCAATAGAATGAGATGGACTTCTATTTCTTAAATATACTGCACACAACACTGCATCACCCCTAAACATAAATTTTACATTCTTGAAAAACATCATTGAGAATACTGTATTCATTCTTTTTGCCACACTATTTTGTTGAGGGTTGTATGGAACTCAAGTTTGATGTGCAATCCCATGTTGTCCAAGATAGTCTTCAAAATCATTAGAAGTGTATTATTTTCCATTATCATTACGAAGTGTGCCGATACAATATTGTGCTTGATTTTCTATCCATGCATGAATTTTTTTGAATGCTTGAAATGCTTCATATTTTGTGTTTAACAAGTATACCCAACACATTCTAGTGTAGTCATCAACAAAGGTCATGAGATATCTTTTACCATTGGTAGAAGGAATAGGCATGGGGCCACATAAGTAAAAGTGAATCAACTCTTACTATCTACATGCTATGAATTTTGACTCTTGAAATGGTTGCTTACTATGTCTTCCTAATATGCATGCTGATCACATTTGTTCATCTTGTTAGGAAAGGTGGGAAAACTGAAGACACAATTCTTTAGCAACAAGTGAAGACTATTCTAATTTAGATCAGCATATCTATCATCCCATAACAAACAAGATGTCAAATAACCTTGTCCATGCTGAGAGAGGTAGGAAAATTTCTGAAGATGATCCTTTCAACTTTAACAACTTTCCATCTTCATATTTGGTCATGATGACTTGGTTCTCAAAGAAATTCCTTATCTCTATGATTCCATTGAACATGTGGATGAAATGTCCTTGATGTCAAATCTGCATCAAGGACATTAGGATTTTCTGCAACTCTGGAAGATAAAGGACATTCTCCAACAAAAAGTTAGGGAATCCAAGAAGCTTGAGCCTGATGGAACCACTTCCATTTGTTTTAAGGCTGGATTTGTCTCCTAAATACACTATGCCATCTACACTTTCATTAAGTTCTTCAAAAGAGTATTTTCTAAAGGTCATGTGGGATGTTACACCACTATCCTGAAGCCAAAAAATATTTATAAGATGAAAATTATGTGGTTTTGTTTATTCCAAAATTACAATGTGCAACAATACAATGGGTAGATTTAGGATATTTACGAGCCTCATGGATCTTGATTTTGTCTTCTTTATTGTTATGTGTTATTTTGATGGAGTCCCAATGGGATTAACACTGATTGCTTCATGTCCATTCCTCCCACAACACTTGCACTTCAAATCTAGTATTTTGTTTGAGTTTCCTCCCCATGCCTTTGAACTTTCTTCTTCCTTGTCCTCTTCTGTTGTTGTTATCTCCCTTGGAAGAGACTTTTGATTGATTTTGAGAAAGGAAAAGGGTCTTTACTACTTCAAGTATAGATGCAAACGAATGTAGCTTCTACAACTTCCACCTCTGTCACTTACAAATAAAATGTGTTTAGGAAGCAAAGAAGAGAATGTGGAGTTCTAAGTCTTTGCCACCTTATTTACAAAGATAATGATCTATTCTTCTATACTTTCTACTTCAATAAATTATGCAAATCTAAATCTCTGCAATAGTTTGTGGTTCTTTTAAACAATATAAAGATGATTCATATCTTATGGAATATATGTGACTACCTTTAGGACACCAAAATAGAGTCTTTTTATATACCCTAGTAGAGAGTATATTTTTCCTTAATTAATTATATGGATATGTGGTCTAATGTCAGCCACTTCATGAGAGAGCTCTACTTTACTCACAGTATAACACAATTTTGCAATATGCAGCGATTACACTCAACAATATTAGGATACCAATGCAACAAATGTCTTCAAGGTTCAACACACCATAGAGAGAGATCGTCCAACTATCATACACCAATAATCATTACATACACTACTCCACGTAGGAAATACACCACTGCACACATGCAATAGTCATTACATACACTACCTGCAATATCTTGCCTCCAAGTATTTAACAAATGAAACACACCTTCACGTAGATAGAGAGTGGAAGTCTCATAGCTCTATAGCTCACCACAAGAGCGTTCATTTTCAATGGATTCTATACATGAGTGTTCACCACGATCTGCTTCAAACTTCAATCATGATACATGCAGTAGTCTATACAAACATGAGGAGTAATTTTATTTAATATAAATAAATTACCTCATAAATTTGTTTTAATATTATAACATGTAAATATAATATTATTATATTAACAATAACAAAAATAAAATGTTAATATTAATATTTTATTTTCATTTTGTAATAAAAAATATACATATTCTTTATTTCTGTTTTTGTTGTTATTTGTCTACAACTATTGAATATTAATTGCTTTAAATTATAGTCAAGGTTATCTTCAACTCAAGAGAGGTTGGTATAAAGATGCCATGGCTTAGCTAAATCATTGGGGGTTTGATGAAAACACCACTTTGCAAGATATCAACAACCTCAAAAAACTATCACATATAAGTTCAAAGCGAGAATGTGGGACAAGAAAGACTTAAAGGTTAAGAGAAAGTTAAGGTATTACAAGCAAGTTATTAATCCTAATCTGGAAGATCAAACATACCTCTATGTCTTAACCAATTCAGAGAAGAAGATTAATATAACCAAGATAAGAACAAACTCCCATGAGCTTCATAGTGAAACAAGTTGTTGGACAATTCCTAAAACTCCATGGGAGGAAATATCTTTTAGAGTGCCTTGCATACACCTACATTCGATCCCAATTTCCTATATTTTGCTACAACTCTAATCTCCATGATCTTCTAACTTTTCAAAACTATGGTATCCTGAGGACTCCTATTTTACAAACTTTCCATCACAAGAATAAAATCTGATTGAAATCCAAGTAATTCCTTTCTCTTTTCTCAAGGTCCGATAGACCGAAAGGTCTGGACATTAATAATCTTAATAATAATAATAATAATAATAATTATTATTATTATTTTCTTATTTATTTATATATTTCTTCTTCTTCTGCTTAATTCATTTCTTATTATTTTATATTGGAGTTTTCTAAAAATTCAACGATTTGGACTGGACGACCTTTTTTTGGCTGGAATTTGAGGTTTTTTATTTTTATTTTACAAAATTAGAATTCAACTATGTTTTAATCCTGCTTTTGACGATATAAATAGATTCAACACCCTCAGAAACCCTTCGAGCACCCCAAAAGCCAGAACTTGATAGTTGTAAGCTGCATTTTGAAAAAAATTGACCATATTTTTTCAAAATCCTACTGAAAAAATACGATTATTCTGACCTAAATCATCAAATTTTTAGACTAGACATTTTATATTTATAATCTTATTTCCTAATAAAATATTATACATATATTTATTTTTCTTCTTCTTCTTTTTATTTTTGTACTAGTGGAATCAACAATTGGGGACTAGGTTGGTACTCGCGTGACACAAGGTCTAGGGATCCAATACCGCTACCATTATACCCCTAGGTTCACTCACACAACCCACAAGCGTGTGGTACTGATAAGACGAGCCGATTTGAACTTGTAATCTCCATTTACAACATATCCTTCATATCAAGTGAATTGTTGGTTAAGCTACACCCCTACGAGCTTTATTATTATTGTTATTTATCTAAATATGTTAACTAATAATTTTCTTACTTTCTTTATTATTTCTATGCATTTATTTTATTATTAATATTAAGAATATTATTTTTTACAATTTTTAATATCTTTATTAATATACTTTTCTTTCTATATTAAATTCATTAATTAATATATTATTTACAAATTAATAATAATAATATTTCCTTACAAGCCCGCCATCAACTACTCTAACCCTATTAATTAATAATATGGTTATGGTTAATATACCATGTAGGGACCCTCTTGACCACCCAATTAAAAGGCACTATTTAATACTTGGAATGTGAATTGTATTCACATTATTCACCATATTTCAATGCTTATTTCACCATTGAATTACTAACAACAATAATTCTGCTACAAAATTACAATACAAAAAAATACATGGTTTTGTTTTATGGATGATCCAACCATCGATGAAGTTGCTCAAATTGTTGAAGTCACAGAGTTCTAAATCCAATCCATCATTGCCAAAATGCCAACCGATTCTCCGATTAATGTCGTCGATTGACATATATTATTAATTAATATATATATGGTTGTGCTAGTTTATATTTACTTTTATCCTATTGGCTTCCTTTGTATATTTTATCTTTTATTATTTATTTTATTTTTGTGATATTTTTATACTTGCCTCAACAGGTATATTGTAATCGATTGTAAGTCAAACTCTTTTGACTTTGGTGTCTTTTGATGCAGCTATAAAAAATTAAAACCTGTTTTGCAAAGTATGACTTAGGGATTTATAAATAAATAAAAATTAATTTTGTTAAAAAACTATTTTGTAAACAGCTAATTGGTGGATAGAAGATGATGTCAACTTTGGGATTTGGTATCTGGATTTGAGTTGACATGTGGCAACATGACATCATCCAAGTGCTGACGATGCATTCTTTACCATTTCGAAACGCCGGAGCTTCTTGGAAAACCGGCAGGGTCGACGATCGGCGTGGTATATGCAGCCGGTCTAGCAGAACGGTGGGAAGCTTGGCGAAACCGCAGTGAGAAAGGAAACCGCCAGTCGATGGGTGAGAAAGAATGGGAATCTGAGGAGCCCACAAGGGAACCACCATGCCTCGATCCTTGCTACGGTTCTCAAAGCCTTCAGGTAAAAGCTAGGAAACATCTGAATCCCCGATGGAGAGAAGCTGAGTGGTGGAGGGACTACGCAGAATCCAAAGGAACCGATGTCCACTCGCATCCAATCCCAGAACGAGTTCAGTAATCTATTCTCTCGACAGAGCGACTCCGCTTCCGAATGAAACGAACAGAACCGACGAAGGCGGTTGATTAATCTTTGGGATTAATCTTTCCTTCCCTCAGTGCTTTGATTTGTTCTCTCTCTAGTTCCTCGAAGGTGTTTACCAAAATCCCAGTTGCTTCGCGCAAGCGTGAAGTATGTTGCAAGAACCAAGAAAAGACTTCATCAGACCTATCTTGAAAGGGAGTAGGCAGATCCTTTGCCGGGATTGGCGAAGCGCCTGGTAGCTCTATCTTAAAATTTGCATCCTTAAACGAAACGCAAGTCTCAGAAGCGAGTTTGGGAAAACATAGCTTGACAGAAAGCACAGAAGCAGGTGAAGTGTAGAATAAGTAAGTGGGTATGTGGAGCTTGGTGGCTACATTGAACATGGTAGAACAAAAAAAGTCGGTGATAAAAGTAGAGACGGGCGAGGTAGATTCATCCATCTGCAGGGATGTGAGAGCAGTCTCTACGAATCCTTTCGATTTCTCTAAGAGCTTTGAGACAAGTGTTTCCACTTTCATGTGCCGTGTCTCTTCGTTTTCGATTTCCAGATGAGGGAGCTGGACGAAGCGGATGTCGAAACCCCTTGGAAGACGCTATGTGCTCAGAATAAGCTTGTTGTAGGCGAGAACCAGAGAACATCCATTTGCACGTAATGAAGGTGACAGTGAATCCGTGGTCTTGCGAGAGGCGCTTGGATAACTCGGCAAAAGGGATGAGATGACCCATTCCACCACTGGGAAAAATGGCGACATGAGGCTTTCGGCTTCGCATTGTCTCTTGACTTCACAAGGACAAATTCAGCAGTTAAGCTTCGCATAAAAGTGTGCAAATTTTACAAGAAGTTCAGCAACATGCAAGGAGATCTCAGGATGGGAAGAAAGAGTATATATACTCTGCGTGGTAATCAAATCAGTACATAAATAAAATCAATTACTCGTTTTCAGTTGTTCTAATGTGAACGTCCACAACCACCATCATAATGTTGTTGTTGTTTCTAATTACACGACTGTTTGTGAGCCCCAACCATCATCCAATGCAGTTGAACT
>LPNX010711149.1:82201-105705 GCA_001517045.1 Pseudotsuga menziesii | reverse complement strand
CTTTTACATTCTTGTCGGTCAATTTAGTCGGTAGCTGTTTCCTTAGCCAATAATTAACATTTTCCCCGATGTTACATGGCAACTTACATATTCGGTTGTACTGCCCTGTGACAATTTGTTTTTTCGACATCCAAACAAATTCAGGTAATGGAATCTACTGGTATGTGCCATGTGCTTCCCGTTTTTGCTTGATGATGAGGAACTAACAATTCCATAAAGTTGTCGCTATTTCAATATCTCTGGGAGAACCAGATCAACGTCTGCTAATTCCATCAGTTACGATTCACAGCCATGCCATCCCTAGAAGAGCTCATTCCCTCAAAAGAAGGCAGAGATTTTCAACCCTGTAAGTTTTGTGTAGAATTTGGGTGGAAAAAATATGGACTAGAATCACAGAAAAATGTTGAAAGGTCAAATCGTAAAATGGCGACTGTGTTCAAGAAGCCTTGAATTCTGTTGATTTCCTATTTATGCTAGTCTATAAAAAAAACTTGCATATTTGTATAACATTATAAATTTATAATAAAATATAAATAAACTATTCTCACAACAATGATATTAATTTATAGTCTTATAAGCTATTATTTCTCATTTCCTATTTATGCTAGTCTATAAAGAAACTTGCATATTTTTATAACATAAGTCAAGAATATTACTAGAAGTATGTAAGGAAGCTTGAATATGCTTGTTTTATGCTACATTGCAATAACCTATATCGTATTTAAATGGACATTTTTTAATTCATTTTTGTTTTAATTTCTTTCAAATTGTAATTATATTTGTTTTATCATATATTTTTATAGCAAAATTATCCTATTGCTATATATTTTCAATCTCTTCTTAGGAGGCAGGTACTAAGCAACTTTGTTGCTTATTCCACTTGTTTTATGTTATGTTAACTTTCTTTGTCAGCTTGTTTTTACTTTTTTTATTTCCATTTTCTCTTAGGTTTCATTTTAGGTTTTTTTTTGTTCCATGCCATTCCAAACAAATTTACACACCGAAAGCCTTTAACAACAAAATAATTATTTTTAGAAATTTTTATTTTTTAAACGTGTGATATTTTGATTTTATAATTTTAGCTAAATTTCAATTTTATAGTTTTTATTTTTTTCTTCATGATTTTATGATTTTGTCATCTAAGTGATCAATTTTAATTTGTTCATTTTATATTTTGTTTTACTTAAATATTTTTTTAAAAACATAATTAATAAAAATAAGAAATTTACATATTTGAAATATAAGAACATGTTTCCATATTAAAACATGGTATTCAACAAAACCTAAAAATAATTTAGGTCAAATAATAACAAGTTCCCATATTATAGCATAAACAAATTTAAAATAATTTACTTAAATTAATGTAAAATTTATATAAATAATAAAACCCTTTTTCTTAAAAATGTTGTTTTACCAAAATAATAAATATAATTTATAAACACTTATAATAAAAGTAAACTTCATATCCTATAAGTATTACAAACCTAATTCAAATATTCTCACCACAAAAGTCTCATAACTATTACAAACCTAATTCAAAAGTCAAACCTAATTCAAATATTCTCACCTCAAAAGTCTCATAACTATTACAAACCTAATTCAAAAGTCAAATCTTCTTATAAACAATTATAATAAAATTAAACTTCATATCCTATAGGTATTAGGAACCTAATTCAAATATTCTCACCACAAAAGTCTCATAGCTATTACAAACCTAATTCAAAAGTCAAGTCTTCTTACATTACAAGTATTACAAGCACTCTATTGGCACAAACTAAATAGGAGATTTTTGCGAGCTATGTTAATTTTCAATCAACATCAGTATGAAAATTAGTAAGACAGGCTCAATATTTTTGGTGTTTATCCTATCTGTGTGTCCTAAATTATAGGATGAAGTTTTATGTTAAAGTTTTGTACTTTTGTGACAAACGGCGGTTTGTAATGAAAGTTGTTAGTCTTGTTTTTAAGTTATAATAATTGATATGATTTTTAGAACTCTATATAAACATAGATTTGCAAATCTATGTAAAATGTATCTTTTTTTAATTCTGTAAAATATAAAAAAAAAGTTGTTTTTTTTTTTTATAAACACATACCAAGATTGAGTTCAAATTCAAACTTAAATTTGACAATGATACTAAATACCTAAAATTTCAACATTGAACAATATTTCAAAAATCGAAACCATTTTTTTTATAAACAGATTTCATGTACCATAATAAAATGTGTTAAAAAAAGGTTTTAATATAACCAGATTTTATGAACAACAACAAAAGGTGTAAAGATAACATATTTAGAGGATCTAGATATTACCACCCTCTCCGGAGCATGTAATTCCCTTCCTGGGATACACCATTACTGGTACACTGTCGAGGATCTTTGTGTTGCTGGAGATTGGAAAACAGCGTGGGACTCTTTTACGATGGGTCTGGATTTTGATGGTATTCGACTCAATGCACATTCTGATTCTCTGACTTGGGCACACAAGAAGCAGGATGGTTCTGTAACTGCAAACCTGGTATATGATAGCATCGTCCAATCATTGAATCCCTCGGCTGGTAGTAGACTTCTTGCTCTCATCTGGTGTGGCATTCTGCCCAGAAAGATTAGTTGTTTTGTTTGGCTGGCTTTGATGAACAAATTGCTCACTTGGGATAACCTCCAAAAAAGACGTTGTATCGGGCCTGGTATTTGTGCACTTTGAAGTGCGGATGAAGATAGTGTTCAACATTTATTTTTTCACTGCTCTGTATGGAAAAACATTCTCTCAATTCTGAGTGATCTGCATCATATTGCACCACTCTTTCAGTCTGACAGTCTATGTGAGTTTCTAGAAAACTGGACTATCAACTATTCTAAGCACTCAGCGTGTTGCTTTCTTCCCTTTCACACCATGTGGGTTTTATGGAAAGCAAGAAATTACAGTATCTTTGAAGGAAAAAAGTTGTATATCCTTAGTTTGATTCAACAGATTGCATACTTCTCGCAGATGTATTGTCCTCCAGCAAAGAAGGGTAAAAAATCAAGAGCCTTGGGCCCTGGCCCTGAACTTGTCTATCCTTGTGGTTTTTTCGATGGAGCATCAGCAAAAAATGTTGGAGGAGTTGGTTTTTGCCTGTACTTAAACAAGTTACATTCCTTTGAGTTTGTTGTGGGGGTGGGAATGTGCACCAACACAAAAGCAGAATTGGTTGGGCTTTGGGCTCTTCTACATACCACCCAAATGATGGGGATTCCCACACTCAAGGTATTTGGTGACTCTTCAGTCATCTTCAATTGGGAAAAGGGTACTACTACCCTTTCTCCACCTGAACTCCATCACTGGTGTAGGGATATTAGAAAGCTCTGCTCTTGCTTTCTAGAACTATCTTTTTGCCATATCTACCATGAACACAATGAGCAAGCAGGCCGCCTTTCTAAAATTGCTCTTTCTTTGGCTTCGGGATTTGGTTCATACTCTGAATTTTTTGATGGTCTTTTGGCCTCACATGACAATTTCAACCTCATTTGAGCTGGTGTGGGAGCATGCTCTCCCTATTCACTTGCACCCTTTTATGTTTAGTATGGAGCGGGCTCCTTTAGACTGCTGTTCTGCACTCCTTTGTCTACGGTAGATATGGTTTAGATTGACAGTACATACTGATGGGTACTTTGATATTGTTGGATTAGCACTGGGTCCTCCCCCTGGCAGCACAGTTGAGTTGTGTCTCTTTCATGGTGATCAGCAGTATGCCACTTATTAGAACCACTTCTATGACTGTAACCCATATTTTGGGCTGGCTCCAAGGGTAATTTTAGGGGCGAATTTTAGCCCAATGGGCTATTTTTCCATGTTTTTCTCCCAAAAAACATTCGCCATTTTGCATTTTTTGAAGCCCTATTTTGATGGGGTAAATTTTTTTCACCCTAAAAATCGCCAAATTATTATATAAAAGATATAAAATTTTTGGAAATTAAAATATTTTAAAAAAATTATCGCCAATCATTTTATAGTTGGCATTTTAAGAATTGGTAATATTTGCCAACATTTATACACTTTTAAATAAGTATGGTTCCTTAAAATCATCCCTGGTTGGCTTATCAGATGCCCTTTGATTCTAAAGAATATCAAGGACATGCTTTTTTCTTTCTGAAAAAAAACAACTGTAAATGAAGATTTATATATCATGACAATTAGATAAATCTTACCATTCTCCTTAATTGAATTAATCTCTACAAATTCATTATTCTTTTTTTTTGTTAGATCTGCTCTACAAAATTCCCCAATATTTTTTCCCTGATTAGATCTGCTCTACAAAATTCCCCAATATTTTTTCCTCGATTAGATCTGCTCTACAAAATTCCCCTAAGAAATGCAGAGCTCTCACTTCTCACAAAAAAGTTATATTGTATAGTGTTTGAACCAAATTTATTATGAAAGGCCTAAGTGCAAGAGTTGTAAAAGTGATGCAATAAATTCTGATTTTAGATCTCATTACATTTGTGTGCATCGGATTTGAAACACTAATGGAATCATTTAATTCGTTGCAGCTAAAAAGATAAATCAGCAAATTTAATCTTTAAAAATGTTATTTAATTAATTCAATCAAATTTAAAAACCATTTTGGTCAATTCATATATATATATATACTCACTCTTTTCAAAAACATTGAAATTGCAATAATGATCATTTATCTGAAAAGCAACATTATATTAGTGAATAACATCCATATCCATATGCCAAAGTACCAAATTTGAGTGTTGAATGTGATCCTTTTAATAATTGACCCCCAAGAAAACCTTATTTTATTGTTGGTGTTGGTCAATTCATATATATACTCACTCTTTTCAAAACATTGAAATTGCAATAATGAACATTTATCTGAAAAGCAACATTATATGAGTGGAATGCATAGAGTACTCCCCAAATCCTAAAGAGTTGGAGAATTCACATCTACGATACCGGTTTTGATGCGAGGTGATAACCTTGATGTCATTCCGTCCTTGGAATTAATGTGCAGGATCATGACAATCCACGCAATTTGTGAACATATCATATGTCAGAGGGATTTTAATGCTGCCTTGGCGCAGAAATTCTCCCATTACATCCCCAATCCTTCGGGTATTGCAACAAACGTCATTGGCATCCTTGCATCCTCGGTAAGTGTCTGCAGAGCTTTACCCAAGAAATTGCTCTTGGCTCTTAAAGCCCACTACAAATCTCTCAAAGCCTGGTATTCAAGTTCTTCAATGCCTTCAGTCTACATAGACATGTCTTGCAAACTGAGAGCCACCCCACGACATGGGTGAGGGGGAAGAGGGAGCGCCAACAAGAGAGTCGGGACTCTCTCAAAGATTGTCAATACTGAGGGTTTTGATGTGGAAATCCCTGAACACCTGTGCCAACTCATGAATGATTGGGAAGATGAACTCTTAGGCTCCCCTTTCGCAATTAATTGAATGGTCCTATGTAGACTAAATTTTTGGGTGGTGAAAAATCTTATTGCTAGGCTCCTCCTACGTCTGACGAGAATCCAAGATGAGCCCCCCGCTCCTTCTCTGGTTCCTCTCGCTCCTTCTCTGGTTCCTCCCAATGCTCCTAATGATCCCAAGAAAAGGCTTTCTCTGTCTCCGGTATACATCACTACAACTCGGTACGGCAAAGTGGCCACCACCATCGCCTCAGAATTCAAGAAGACGCAGTCGCTTCCGGTGAAAAAGGGCTCATTGAGCTCCACCTCTAGCACCTCGGGCAGTGACGACGACATCATCAATGGTTCCAAGAGTTTGGAAGACGAAGTTGGCAAAGGCACCTCTTCCTAGCCAGATCCTCCTATTGACAACCAATCGAAGACCCTCTCACAGATCGGCTTCGGCTTCGGAGTACCCATTGAGGAGGAACTTCCCTCCAAACGATGAGTTACATGTTCCTTTGGTTTTTTAGTTCATGGACATTTTGGGTTTAGCTTTGATAGATTTTGCTTGCAGTGTTAGAACACTAGTTTTATGTTTAACACTGTCATCTTTTTGTATGATATGTTTTCCCCACCCAAGGGAGGATCTTTTTGATGTTATGAGTTTGATTTCCTGACATGGGCAGGCTCCTACTTTCACTCTGCCACTATAAGTCCACATAACAACTACGATGATATGTATCTTTACTTGTACTTTTATTATACATCAATAAATCAGACTCTGAACTTATCCAAAAAAAAATATGGATGATGATATCAACTAGAATTATCCCAAGCCTAGTGATATCAACATACTTATATGCTTAGTAAGAAATTATAACAACTTAAACCTATCCAAATTCACTAATACCATTCAAATATAATCATAATTTTAATTCTAAACTAATTTTGTCCATTGGATGTACCTTGGGTGGTTGGGAGGAATGCTTGTTATCCTCCCCATCCAAGTTCAATTCTCATAAGTGACATGATGCTCTTCTTAAGCCCCTATGTAATGATTGAGTAGATTATGTAATTCTGGTTAGAGTACATACATTGTTATTTTGCAATTTCATTAATCTTAATTGTCTTTCTTAGATTAAATTTTTTGCAATTTCATTAATCTTAATTGTCTTTCTTAGATTAAATTTTTTATTTTAAAACTACCTGCATCACCAAAATTACAATTTGAACACTAAAAATGGCGATTTAAGCAAAAATTTGTCTACCCAATTAAAATATTATGATACAATTTAGTATATATATATATAAAATAAAAAATATTTTTTCTTAATAATATGCAATCTAATTTTAATTTCAAAATTAATTTAGTATAATAAATACTCAGCACTCAAAAGATATCATCATCCTATGAATTTGAAATTCCAAACTTGACCATAATGCTTTCCTCTGTGAACTAATTTAACTTCCCTTCCCTCTCCAATACTTATTTTCCTGACCCATTTCAATGTTGAAACCTCGGAGGATGCATAATGTGGAGATGCAAGTCATATTATGTGAATTAAGAAGTTGATTTTATTGGAAACAGCGAGGATAGTTTTAAATAGAAAAAAAAATTTCTAATTTTTAATTTATTTTATTCGAAACAGCGAGGATAGTTTTAAATAATTTTAAAATTTTAGAAAATAGTGTTCAAATTTATATAATTTAGATATTTTTGAGATATTTGAAAAAGCTGTTTGAAATATTTGATAAAGCTGTTTTTTCTTATGCATTGAAAAACACTATTTAAACAACACAAAAAAATAAGATTTAATTTTTTTTTTAATAACCTAAAAATCGTTGAAGTTTTAAACTTTTTCAAAACAAACCAATGACATTGAAAAATTGGTAAAATACGTTTTAGTAAATATTTAGTCCAAATGATTAATGAAATGGTATGAGCGATAGATTGAAATTAAAATAAACAATAATATAAAAATTAACAAATTAATTGTAAAAAATCCTATGATCCTGCACTTTTCCTATTTAAAAAAGTAGTATCCTATGGTCATGCAATTTTCCTATTTGAAAAAAAATAGTATCCTATCAGTATCATGTGGCCACTAATAAAGAAAAAAACTATACTTAATATTAGAAAAGTATATGAAAGTTGAACAAAAAGTATAAATGTTGGCTATGAGCCGAGAGCAAAGGAGCATTGATAGACCTCAAATAAAGATGATAGTCCTAAAGAAATAAAGATGATAGTCCTAAAGAAAGGAGAAAATATCATAGGCACTCTAAAAGAGAACCAAAACCCAAATGAGAAAAAACATTTGCTACAATAGAGACCAAGATTGACCTAGATAAAAAAATATAGTCCAAAAAAGAACCTTCTAATAAGTAGATACAACAAGTGAAAACACAAAAGAGGCCAAAATTAGTGAAAGAAAATATGGATGCTCTCCTCACTAAAGAGAATGCCATTGACCCATTTTTCCTAGAAAATACGGCCTACTCCAGCATTTAATTCCTTCTTAGAGGGGGAGTACGCCTGCACATTGAATTGCTTGTAGACATGTGAGAAAGATATATTCTTGAAAGAACGGACCAAGTATAATTCATCTAGGAGGAGAGATGGATGACATTAATTGAGAAAGCATTTGCATCCTAGTCAACGATCACTTTAGCATCCCCAAAAATCCTTAATACATCCAACTAAAGGTGCCTGAAAAAATAGAGCATCATCCATAGAACCAAAAGTCCTCCTCAAGTGTTCAAACCAAATCCACAATGTATCCATAACTTATACATAATGGACTTGTTCAGACATAGAATTTCCCCAAGACTGCATAAAGAAAGACCATGTTGTGAAGATCCATAAAAAATTCTATAATTTTATCATGTTCCAAAGTGAGCTCAAGCGAGATCCTTGATGGGACCTTTGTTAAGGATCCTTTGATGACTGAGAATTCTCTAAAAGTTGCCACTCCACAAGAGCCAACTTTGATAATATTTGATCTGGAAGCTTCAAATATTTATTGTTCCTACATTTCCATATTTCCTAGTAGATAAAGCAAGGAAGGGTCTTCCAGTCACTACCTCCCAATGCCCAGTTTTGGAGACATTTCAGCCAAAGAATCCCCAAACCACATTATCGGCCCTTTACAGAGTCTATATACATAAAGCCAAATGGATTTTGTGAAGTGGCAATAAACTAATATATGATAAACAAATTCATCACATATACCACATAAAATGTGAATGTTTGTCCCACACATACATCTTTTGCAAAGGTTGTCCCATGTCAGGATATGATTTTCCAAAGCTAACCAAGTAAACAACGTGATTTTGTAAGGAATGCTCCAATTCCATAGAGCATTGTGCCACCATCTGGAATCACCTGTCATCTCTTCAAATAAAACTTGGTATGCCAACTTTGTTGTCAAGACGCCATCCTATCCATTGTAAAACCATTTTGATTTATCATTGCATTCCTCGAGATGGATAAATCCCTTTAGGAGACCATGAATACAGTATGACCATTCTTCAAACATGTTACCTACTAGTCCCAGTTGATGAGCAATTATCCAACCCTGCGAAGCACTACCGAATGCAAAAGGCACAACTATTTGATTTAGAAAATAAAAACCATTTTGTTGCAAGAAAAAGAGAGATGATTTGACCAAATGAAGGAACAAGGACCACCTATAATTGGATCCTTCCCAATACTGATTTCACATCCATTGCTTGGGGACCAGGCAATCCAATTACCCAAAATATGAAATGAACTGACCAAGCCAACGCATAAATTCAAAGCACCTTTCACCAATTTTCACTTGCTACAAATCCATTGGAGGATAGTTTTCCTTTTAAGGTATTTAATAATTAAAACTCCGCTCCACAAACTATTTCCAAATAAGTCTAGCCATAAACATTTAGCTAGGAAAGATTTAGAAAACAAATAAATAATTTTTAAGGCCCAACCCCCCCAGAGGCTTCGGGCGAGCAAGGGCTTCCCAATTGACAAGGTGCATCTTAATCCTATTAGATTTTCTAGACCATAGAAATTCCAAAGTCTTCTTTCAAATATTATTTAAAATTGATTTTGGGATTTTACTCAAAGCAAGCCAATAAATAACTAGATTTTTCAAAACATACTTTGTTAAGATCAATCTTCCACCCAAAGAGAGCCAACACCAACACCAATGGTTTATCCTCTTAGCATACCTCTTTAGAAGCCATTTCCAATCCCCAACAGAATAACCATTTGATTTTATGAAATATCCCAGGTATTTCGAACCATTTGATAAGGGAGAAACATGTAAAGGGAAAAAAGCTTTAATTCTTGATATATCCTCTTGTTCCAAGCCATTTTCCAATATAAAATGTTTTTTCAAATTAATGGACATACCTGAGACACGACAGAATAAATGAATAAGTTGATGATATCATTCCCACTCATGAACTGATCCAATATCAAAGATCATAACATCAACAAACAAAAGATGAGTGATTGATAAACTAGAACCAAATTTAATTCCTTTAATTTTGCCATCCATTCTAGCCTTTGAAATCAACTTGATAAAGCCTTCAATGATTAAAAGGAAGAGTAAAGGGGAAATAAGGCAATCCTAACACAAGCCTCTTGACGTTGAAAAGAACTCTGTAGGAATACCATTTCACAGAATAACATAATTTATCGAAGAAACGCATGCCATAATCCATTTGAAATCTCTATAGATCCCTATTTATATGAGAATCAACCTTAAACAACCCAGTAGACTTTATCATATGTTTTATGCAGAAATATGAAGATGTTAGACCATAGGGCAAGTCTCCTTTTGTCTTTTTGATCAGTTGTTGCAGCACTAAAAGGGAAAGTCTTTTGAATTAGCTAGAAGATAGAAACATTTGGGTTATGTGTTGTATATCTGAAAGAACAAATTTTGAAAAGTTTTGTAAGGAACTTTAAGAAGGATGTATCCTTTCCTTACTTTAATATAAATAAGGAAAGTTTTTTTTTTGAAAAAAGTCCAATTAGAGAATCGTTTTCTGATTTATCTTTTTAAGACGATGAAATACTTCTTGGGCAACCCCAATTGTTTCCGAGACAAACTTTATCATATGCTTTATTTATGTCCAATTGGAGGATCATGGCTTCTTTTTTTTAATCTTTTTAAGACTGTGAAATACTTCTTGGGCAACCCCATTTGCTTCCAAGATTTGTGTGAGCCGAGTCTTTTGGGAATTAAAAGTGCCTAGTTTATAATAAGGTGCAAGTTCTAAAACATGTCACATGGTCGCTAAAGGTGCACTAGTTTATAATAATAAAGCGCAAGTTCTAAAATAAGCCTGATGTAGAAGAAATTATGTGTGGCCGCTAAAGGTGCACTAGTTTATAACATAGTAGCATAATACGTCCGAATTGGGGTTTCCCATATGAAATTTTCGAATGCATTCGGAATTCGACGAATATTCAGCCATGTACTGATACGACCCCGCTGAGGTGTAATGTTTGAAAATATTTCCGCTTGGAAGCCCATCGGCCGACCTGAAACGTTGTAAATTTCATTATAACACATTTAATAGGTCCTCCGACTCCTAGTCTGCAGGTCCTCCATCCACAGGTCGTCTGTCCGCAGGTCCATTCAAATTGTTGAAACTTCAAACTTCATTTGATAATATGATATTAGGGTTTACGCCGTACAGTTTGTCATTTTAATTTTTTTGATATTAGGGTTGCCGTTAACAGGGCTCAGTATTATTATATTAGTATTTTTATAAGTTATAATTTTATATTTGATATATTTTTTTATATTTTTGAAAAGTTATTAGATATATATTCTTTATATAATATTTATATTACTAAAAAGTTATTTGATATTTTGTTTTTATATAATATTTATTTTTTAATGAGTTTTATGAATATGGAATTTTGACTTGGGATTTAAAATTTATATGTTAGAGCATTCATACATTTGTTTTGTATTTTGAACTAGCAATTCTCATTGTGATGGAATTAAGAGGATGACATCTTATATGTCTCATTGGTATATGATATGTTGTGTTTTAAATTTAAAATATATTTCAAGATGATTTTAATGCATATTCAATGTTACATGAACATCTTCAATAGTTGATCTATATTTTTAATTTATTTGGAACTTGAAAATACATATTTTAAAATTTATAAGTAACCTACTTCTGTATTTTATCTGTATTAGATTTTTCGTATTGAATCAAATTCGAATCCGTATTCATACTGGGATTATGCTAATATGATTTATAATAATAAAGTGCAAGTCCTAAAATAAGCCATAACTGTAAAATAAATTAATCCTTATGTAGAGATGTTAATTTTTAAAACAGGTCGGTTTCGAACCCAGGTCGCTGGATTCAAATGTTAAAAACAGGTCCTACCGGGATTCGAACCCAGGTCGCTGGATTCAAAGTCCAGAGTGCTAACCACTACACCATAGAACCAGTATATATTGACAAATTTACTGACAAAAATTGTGATACAGAGAGTTATTTTCCTGATATGTCTACAAACAGGTAATGATTGCGCTGCCGGAAAGTATATATTTAAAGGATAATATAATATAATGTTAACAGTGATAAAAGCTACGCAAGAAATCATCAGCTTAAAAACTATATCCAGAGAGGCACTCTTTCATGGTTTCAAGATATAGAATGATATTTAAATATAATACAATTATTTTTGGAATACAGGTGTATATTAAAATGTTATGTCAATAAATGAATATGCTATTAAGTGGTTAATTTTTGTCAAATATTATTGAATATTAAAATTGGGAAAATAAATTAGAGATCATAAAAGCATATTATAAATGGGAAAATAAATTACAGATCATAAAAACATATTATAAATTTGTTATATGTTCATTATTTTTTTATAAGTTAATTAAAAATTATTATGATATTTGAAAAAAATAGAATAACAAAAATGAAATTATATTAATGTTTCAATAAATTTATAGTAATCAAATTTACCATAATTATTACTATAATAAATTAAAATAGAAAGTTGTGAGCATATAACTTAAAGTATAATGATTGTTCATTTGATATAGCTTGGTCTTTGGGAGGAATGGTTGTTAGCCTCTCCACCCAAGTTCAATTCGTGTTTCATTTGAAAGAAAAAACGAACCTTTTGTTGCTTTATTAACATTTCTTTACACATTCTTGAGTAATTATTAGTTTTTATATTTATGGAAATACATGGTTATGAGTTCATTGTGGCTTAGCACTTTCATTTGAAGGAAAATGAACCTTTTGTTGATTTATTAACATTTATTTACACATTCTTGAGTATTTTTTTTAAAGTAACTTGTTATTATAGAAATCAAAGTTACATCATTCCATTCCAAACAGAGCTTAGTAGCATTCAGATGGCACATATAAAATGTTTGTCCATCAAGTAACAACTGTACATCATACTACTATATCTCAACATGCTGCCCACAAAAAACCAAACCTAACCATTTGGACCACAGTTAGCTAACAACTTCAAAACTAACAATAATACATTCTTCCATCTAAATTAGCATAGTATTGTAGACACCAAACCTTTTAACAATCTAATACAGATCTAGAAAACAGAAAGAAAACCTTCATATATTAAGAGTTCATCCATAAACTCTTCATAGTGAAGTAAACCATCTGTTTCACCAACAACAATTTTTGAAAGATCATCAACAAGCTTGTTATATTCTCTGTGAACATGCTTGAAGGAGATCTCCAAGAAGTTGAAAAGCTGGTCTTTGACCCTTCGCATCCAATGATCAATAGCAAGAATGTTCAAAGCATAAAGACTCATTGCCCAATCAATTATTACTTAAAATATCCCCTTACCTACAACCTTTCAATGCCTCTCCTTTTAGCCATTCAAAGGAGGCTCCAAATGGCTAAAATATCTGCTTTTGTATTTGTACATGTTCCCCCTTTCAACCACATCTTGATCATATGCCCAAATTTGAAACTCAAAATCAAACCTGGTCCATAGAACCATTCTTCTCATCACCATGAAAAAATCCATATGGAGTAGTCTCCTCCAAGTTGGGTCTATTTAGGATCATGGTATTAGGAACCTTCTCATCTTTGAAGCGAGCCAAATAATAAGAAGTAGCTTTGATAGTAACCAAGTAAGCTAAGGGAATAACATTTTCAAAAATACCCAAATTGCGGGCCCTCTAGACTATTGATGAAATTGTCATTGATGCGAACAAGGAATTGTAGTGGCCCCATAGGTTGTCATTGATGCCACTAAGTCCCACTTGCAGTGCACAGGTATGGATGACCTCAATACCCTCACATCCAATGCCTTGGAGCCCTTACAACGATGGTTTGTGCTTTGGAGCACTTTGTACCCAGTTGACAAGGTCCTTGTACCCACAAGGATGTATCTTGGAGCCACCACCTTGCTAGCGATGCTGAAGACCCTGTTGATGGTGCTGAAGACCCTGGAGATGGTGTTGAAACCCCTATGGATGATGGAGAAGTCCTATATGGGATGGAGAAGCATTAATGACCCATTCTATGGTCATTCATGCTTTGACAGGGTCATGGTACCCTAGGAGAAGGTTTGGCAACCCCACAGGTGATGTCAACCCTTAGAGGTCCCTTGTGTGGTTGAGATGGTTGAAGAAGCTTTGAAGAAGACCTTGGACCCACATTTGATGGCTTCATGATCCTTGTCCCCTTAAAGGTGATGATGTAGTCATTGTTGACTTGTTGAAGACTTGGAACTCTTGATGAAGACCTTGATGCCCTTAGTATGGTCTTGGATCCCACTACTTGCACTTGATGTGGTTAGATGGCATGATGAAGGCACCCACACACATATGATGGCTCTTGGATACTTGGACAGACTTATTTGAACTTGATGATGATCCTTGTACCCTTGAAGGTGGGGGGAAGATGTTGTATGTGGGGACATGACACTTAATGGCTTACAAACCCTAAGACATGATGACCATAGAAGGTTGACTTTGAAGACACACCCCTATGAACTTTAATGATGTGGCAAAGAATTACATGCAATTTTTAATGGAAAGATTTGACCCTTGAAGGAAGGGTAGTGTGACAAAAATAAAATAAATAAAAATAAATACAAATTCAAATTCGAATTAAAAATTAAAATACAAAATAATAAAAATATATCTTTGCTTAGCCTTGAAGTAGACCCTAACTTAAGGATGTGAACACATTGAAGGTGCATATATACACAATCATTTTCACACTATTAATATATCCAACAAAGTAGGAAGAAGTGAAAATTCGCTAGGTGAATGTGGATTGTGAAAATTCAAAGGAAACAAAAGAGGTAAAAAAAATGTAGACCCGAATTGTTTTTGAGAAGGGTAACAACAGTGTTGGAGACTCTTCTACACTGGCTTGGGGTATTCCAAATCACAAAGCAGTCGCAAAATTTTTGTTTACTGAGGCATCCTCCATTACAGTCCCGAATTGGAGGTTATTTACAGTAAAGGCATAAACCTTTTTTTCTCATGCTTGAACAGTCCAATTTTGGTGGTGAATGATGAATAGTCCTCAAATTGCATGCTTGAGGTTCAAGTATTTTTGATGATTGTACTTATGACTCATGGTTAATTTAACTAATGAATATGATTATGTGATTAATGCTTGATATACTCTGATTGATTAAAAGAAGGTAAAAATTTTATAATTGCTCACACACTTATTAACCCCCCCTCTCAGTGTGGCCATTGTGTCCAACAATTGGTATCAGAGCCGACCTTCGTCACAAGCCTTACAAGTTTGAAGTAGATTCACGGAGACACAATGGAAGAAAAAACAGAGTCATCAAGCAATGATGTGCTTGTACTTGATGTTACAGAGTATTTCAATTGGAGGAGAAAAATGAAGGCGTATATGAAGAATTTTGGTGTTTGGGATATTGTGATCAATACACCCACTCCATCAAATAAGAAGGGCAAGTCAGTTGCACCAAAGGAAGCAAAGAAGGACAATGTTACAACCTTAAATTTCCTCATGGATGGACTTCCCAGCTAAGTGAAGGAAAGTGTAGGGGAATACACTTCAGCCAAAGACCTATGGTTCAATTTGGAAAGCGAGTCTCAAAAGACAAGACCAAAACCCGAAAAGAAAGATCAGGAATCAAGAGACAAGCCCCCTGAAGAAGTCAATCAAGAAGAACAAAAGAAAGAAGAGGACTCTAACTTAAAGGTATGGATTCTTTTGATTGTAATGATAACTTGTGTGATGAAATTGAGAAGGTTTAGATTCAAAAAGATGATGAAGGGCTATCAAAGTCTGCAAATGAGATACATATCACTTTGATAAGTATTAATCACATAGAAGATTGGGTCATGAACATAGTAAATCTGAACCATAGTGAATTCACAAAGTTCAAGAAGAAAATCTTGGATTCTTTGAATGAATATCAACAGAAGGCCAAGATAATCATAAAGTGTTTCTTGTGAAGCTCAAACATAAGGACAAAGAGTTGCAGAATTAGTTCGAAGACAAGGATGTTGAAGTTGAACAACTAAAGACTAAATTGATCAATCAAAAGGAAGAACAAGAAGATCCTGGTGAAGACTCAGAAGAGCTTGAATAAAATAGAAAGGCCAATCATGATTTGAAGATTCAACTAGAGGAAGCCAAAAGGATAGAACAAATCTTGAAGAAACAGTTGGAGGAAAAGGAGCAAAAAATCCAAAGGATGGAAATGGAGCAGAAAATCCAAAGGATGGAAATGAAGGTAGTTGGTATCAGGAAGAAAGGTGAAAAGAATGATTCTTTTGTTAAGTTCAAGGATAGTTCAGTTGTCCTAGATAAGATCTTGGATTTCCAAAGATCTCCATTTGACAAGACTAGTCTTGGTTACAAAAAGGAGAAAGAAAAAATTGAAGATAGCACTTAGTCCTCCCAAGACTCCAGAAGTAGGTCCATCAACATCTAAAGTTGTTCCCCATGCACCTACACATGACAACAAGGAATTTGAAAGTTCAAGAATTCAACAAGGAGTTAGGTCCATTCCTCAAAGCAAGCTCAGAAAAGAAACAACTCCAAGATGGAACTAAAGTCCCAAGTATGAAAGTGGATTTAATGGTTATTGTTATTTTGTTATAACTTTGGTCATAAGGATATGGATTGTAGAATCTACGGAAGAAGAAGTGTTGGATGTTAGATTTTTATCATTTAGTCAATATGATCTTAGGATCTTATTTGAGAGAATAACATGCACAACAATAATCACAAGAGACAAGAGACACAAAGAGTTTTCCTTGGGGAAACCATAAAGGAGAAAACCCTGCAACTTCCTCAGAGATAGAATGAGCACCAATGGAAAAAGTAAAACCCAAAGATAGAAGTATGATCTCCGATAACTGTTCTTTCTCTCACTTGAGCGAGCTCCTCTTCTCTCACTCATGTGCCATACTTGAGTGATTGTGTGTTTCAAATAGAGAGTCTCGCTCTCTATTTATACTAATTGTCCACTTGACAATTACTTGCCAAGGCCGACCTCATTGGGAGAGTCCAATAACCCTAGTACCCCTCAACTGTGGGGACTTTTTCCCCGACTTACAAAGGAGGGTTAACCTCTATGAATTTACATGTCTTGATTACATTAATGATTCTCCCGATAGGAACATCAGGGTACAAAGAAATGCAATATATAAAATATACAAGTGAATGCATTCCGAAGTTACAAATACATCAACACTCCCTCTTAACTAGGAAGGTATTTCTCTTGACACAATTCATCAGCACAAGTCTTCGTCATTGGATCATTCATCAAAGCTGGATCATCATCATCACTAGATCATCATCAAAGCTGGATCATCACTGGATCATCATCATCATCACTACTCCCGCTATATTGAGCAAATGGTGCTATCTCTCAATTCTTCTTGTCATAGGAAGTTCTACAGAGCCAACCCTTTTTCATGTTGGTTGTAGGCTTAGCCTCCATGTAGGTATTCATCAACAGATCCATCCCTTTTTCATGTTGGATGTGCTGCCTTTCCCTTGCAAGGACTTCCCCTACAGAGCTAGCCCTTTTTCATGCTGGATGCAGCACCTTGCCTCCACAAGGATTTCCCCTACAGAGCCAGCCTTTTTTCATGCTGGATGCAGTACCTTGCCTTTGCAAGGATTTCCACTACAGAGCCAATCCTTTTTCATTCTGGATGTAGCACCTTGCATCTACAAGGATTTCCACTACAGAGCCAACCCTTTTTCATGCTGGATGCAGTACCTTGCCTCTGCAAGGATTTCCACTACAGAGCCAACCCTTTTTGATGTTGGATGCAGTACCTTGCCTCTGCAAGGATTTCCACTACAGAGCCAGCCTTTTTTCATGTTGGATGTAGTACTCAGCACTTACATGTGACCATGGGAGGAACCAATCCTACCACCATGTCAGAAAATCACAACACTTATATCTAACCATGGGAGGAACCAATCCTACCACCATGTCAAAAAGGCACAACACTTATATCTGACCATGGGAGGAACCAATCCTACCACCATGTCAGAAAGGCTCACGGACTCATCACTTCCCCTTGGAAGGAACCTCGATCTGGAGAACACCAAGCTTCTCCCTGAAGTACTCAAACTTCACTTTGGCTAATGGCTTGGGCAACGCATCATCTATTTGTTTGTCCATCGCAACATACTGGAGCTTCACTGCTCCTCTCTACACCATATCCCTGATATAGTGATATTTGATCTCGATATGCTTCAACTTGTCATGGAACACCGAGTTCTTTGACAACTTCACACAACTCTGGTTGTTGCAATATATACAAGTAGCATCCAACTGGAGATCAAACAAATCAGACAATAGCTTCCTCATTGACACTGCCTCACAACTAGCCGAACAAGCTGTGACATACTTTGCTTTGGCTGTACTCACTGCCACGTAGGACTACTTCCTGCTAAAGCAAGAGATCACACCCGATCCCATACTGAAGCAGCACCCCAAAGTGATCTTCCTATCAATGGCACTTCCTACCCAATCCGAATCCACATAACCCTCCAGGTTAATCTTCTGATTCACCTTATACTTTAGCCCATAGTCAACTGTACCCTTCAGGTACCTTAGAATATGCTTTGCAGCAATCAGGTGAAAATGTCTCAGATTCGTCAAGAACTGGCTCAATGTGTTCACAGCAAAGCAAATATCTGGTCTTGTATTTGTCAGGTCCATCAAGGACCCAATCATTTGATGATACATCGTGGCATCTACCGATTCTGATGAAGCATTACTCAATAGCTTCAGGTTCGATGCCATAGGTGTGGTCATGGCCTTGCAGTCCATCATCCCGAACCTCTTCAGGATCTCTACTACATACCTCCGTTGTCCCAGGGAGATTCCATCTGCATTCTGTCACACCTCCATGCCTAGAAAGTAGTGCATCATACCCAGGTCTTTCATCTCGAACTCGGAAGCAAGTCTCCTTCTTGCATATTTAAGGAGTTCCTGTTTACCTGTCAGGAATAATTCATTGACATATAACGGGAGCATCACTGGTCTTCTGCCTTCAACCTTGAAGCAAAGGTTGGAGTTTGCTTTACTCTTAGTAAAGCCTAGATCCATCAGTAATATGTCCATCCTATTGTACCATGTCAAACCTCAGGATCTTCTGCAATCACTCCCTCTGAAGTGGAGCATCATTCTCCCTCTGCCTTTCGTACTCTATGTATTGAAACATTCTGTACTGGAGTGATAAGTAGCTTCCTCTGCTACTAATATTCTATGTATCCATCTAGGGTCATTAGATACCAAGATCCTGAACCTTTTTAAAATTTCTTCTCACACCCATCTATGAGCTTGTCATCCTCTATAGGATTTCATTTTCAACCTTGTAGCAAAGGTTAATATCTTCATCACTCTAGGTGATCTTCAATCTCCTCATGTATGTGTTATCCCATGGGTGCCTTCTGAGCTCGTACAAGGCCTTCTTTAATTTGCACACATGAGTCTTCCTGTCATGTGTCTCAAGTTCCAGTGGCTGCAAATGTCTCTTCGTAGTCTATGCCTTCTTTCTGTGAGAATCCTCATGCTACGAATCTTGCCTTGTATCTTACGATGTTTCCATCTGCTGCATGCTGGATCTTGTAGATCCATATGGAAGATACTATAGACTTCCCTTCAGGTCTCGATACCGCATCCTAGACATCATTCTTCTTGAACTGGTACACTCCTTCCCTTTCTTCTTGGCTATTTATTCATCGCTGGAAGGTTCTGCATCAATGATGTCGCTCAATAGTGTCACATAACTGCATTTTGTCTGAGACCTCTTTCTTTCTTTGAAAGTATTGTCATATTATTCTTCCTCTTGGATTATTTCTCGAATTATCGTCACTTGTTCTTCAGAACAAGTCTCATCCTTCTTTTCTTGTAGGCGATTGTACGCGATCTTTCCTACAAGTCAAATGCATTAGTTGTATGGTCAGAAACATTTCATAAGGCATATTCATAACGGAAAATTCTTATGCATAAAGATATAATCATGCAACTATTTTAGCCAATACAACATTCATCCATATCTCACGGAAACTTTCTAGATGCCTTCCATCTCTACCATATCATTGAGATTGTACACTAATCTAATATGTCAGCAAAGAGGTTTCATTTGAGATAAGTAGCAATGGAGAGTTGTATAGCACCATGGGCTACTTACCCATCACATGCATATTAGTAGTATACTATCATTAATGCAAACATTCTGTCATGCATAATACATCAACTGAATATGAACAAATGCATAACCAAATAATATCATGCAATGACAATTGGATACTTATCTTTTATTCATTTCGTGGGTAGACTCCTTCTTGAGCCTTTTGCTTCATCATTTTCTTCGATTTGAGAGATCCTTGTAAAGTATGACTGTATGGTCTTTGCATTCTGGATCTTTACATTCTTCAACTGGTTTCTCAAAGTCATCTTCTGATTTATGATCTTCCCTTCAAATAGCTTGGTCAATGAATCAAACATATTTTCAGGTGTCTTTAGGGAAGACACTTGTGGTATAAGGCGATCCTTGATTGAATCAACAATGATCCTCTTGGCCTTGACCAAGTTCTTCTTGTGTAAGGCTTTAGCCTCATCTCCCTCTGGAACTGGAACATCTCCACTAATGTAAGTGTCTAATTCATTTCTTCAAGAACATGTGAAATCCTATACTTCCATGCTCGAAAGTTTTCAGCTTCACCAAGCTTGTCATCAAGCTGGTGTGATAGGTCATTTTGAAATGAGAACCTCAAATGTAAATAGCAAAAGATTACATCTTACCAATTTGAGGCGTTCGTCATGGTTCCGAATCTGGTTGATCTAGGGTTTGTCAGAGAAACCATAATTTTCAAAACTTGGAATCTTTCAGATCTGATAGGATAGAAATATGTGCATCCTAAAGGTGAGCTGAGAAGCATACTCATTTTCCCAAAACTGTGATTAGAACTGCAAAATATATGATGCCCTAGTTTTCTTCAATTTATTTTGCAGACTTTCTTGATATTGTTTTTGCAATATATCTGAAAGTACTACTCCTCTATTTTTGAAAATTGGCAATTAGGTATCCTCGTCTTTCCTCTTTCCAACACCTCAGGTTTGAGCAGAATTAGTTTCACCAAATGGGACTTATGAGATTTTTCCCAAGGTGACTTATTTCAATTCTATTCAACATAGTGAACTTGTATAGAATTCTACGTGTCACTATTTCATTTTCGGGTTCTGAAATTTTTACCACATAAAGTAGAGTTTGTTCCCTATCTGGAACATCTTATGAAATTTCATGTGGACCTTCGTAGCCTGAGATATAGCAATTTTCCCTAGGTGTCTTGTTTAGGGATGAATCCTTGGAGAGGCTGGAACCCTGATTTGGAGGAATCATATATCCCAGAATATAGTGAATCAGAGGATGAAACTATTACACAGGGTACATCACTAATTTATCTTTGGCCTGTAAAAGTTTCGGCTCTTGAGCCTTCTCCAATCTATAGATATAGCGAATGCACCAAAATGACTAGTTTTAGTCTTTTAGGGTTTTTTGGTCCGGGGTCAAATTAGGGTTTGACTTTCCTGGAGTTTTACCCAGCCAAAAATTTTAATCTTGGTCTTTAAATTTCGATTTAGAGGAGGAGGGAAATCTTATGCTGGTCTCACTAAAAAATTCCTCTTCTGTGAAAATCCCTAATTTCCCGTAGTAGTGACAGGTCAAAAACTAAAAATGCCCGGAAACAAATTCTGCTTTGACAGAAAGATGCAACCTTAAATGGAGAGTTAGCCTAGCCTTCTTTTGCTGATGATCTATGGAGAGATACCCAAAAAGTAAGAATCCCTAGCTTCTGCAGTTGCAGAGTGTCTTCTTCTCAGGTTAGCTCTGATACCATGTTATATTTTTATCATTTAGTCAATATGATCTTAGGATCTTATCTGAGAGAATAACATGCACAACAATAATCACAAGAGACAAGAGACACAAATATTTTTCCTCGTGGAAACCATAAAGGAGAAAACCCCACAACTTCCTCAGAGATAGAATGAGCACCAATGGCAAAAGTAAAACCCAAAGACAAAAATATGATCTCCGACAGCTATTCTCTCTCTCACTTGAGCGAGTTCCTCTTCTCTCACTCATGCGCTACAATTAAGTGAGCGTGTGTTTCAAATAGAGAGTCTCACTCTCTATTTATACTAGTTTTCCACTTGACAATTACTTACCAGGGCCGACCTCACTAGGAGAGTCTAATAACCCTATTACCCCTCAACTGTGGGGACTTTTTCCTCGACTTACAAAGGAAGGTTAACCTCTATGACTTTAGATGACTTGATTACATTAATGATTCTCCTGATAGGAGCATCGAGGTACAAAGAAATAGAATATATAAAATATACAAGTGAATACATTCCGAAGTTACAAATACATCAAAATTGGAAGCCCCAATGACAAGGTTAGATGTTGGACATGTAACCAAGATGTACAGATTGTTGCCATCTATGACACTTTGAGATTCTACACCTACAGTGGGTTTGGTCACAAAGCCCAAGAATGTGCAAGTCAAAGAATTTAGCCGAGGAGGAGTCCTTCATACACATCAGCAAGAAGAACTAGTGAACCTTGGAAGAAGACCAATGCAAGAAGATTTGAATATCAGAAGATAAAGGCCTACAGTCAGTGACACTCTCAAGAATGGAGACATGAATTTGATGAAAGAAGTGTTGTAAGTTCCAACAACTCAGTTAGATGTTGGATGTGCAATCATGCTGGCCACATTGCTGCATATTTTTGTACGATGAGATGTTATGATTGCAGTGGTTCTGGGCACAAAGATCAAGACTGTTGGAGTACACGAAAACACCCAATGAGAATTTTATTATACAACTCTTCAACGAAAGTCAGTACAGATGAGGGAACACATGCCAAGAAGTGAGTATGGATGAAGAAGACCGAGCAGTTATAGATAGGAGAGGTTGATCAGAGTAGGGAGGATGGATTCCATATGGAAATCCAAGCTTAAGTTCTCTCAATGTCCTTAACACACCTTGAGTTCATGAGGCTGGATGATGAACTCAAAGGAGAAAAGATAGCTACTCTAGGCATACAGATAGGTCCTAGGATCCAATATATTGATAGGGGGAGAATCGATCAGTGATCAATACCTTCAGATGCAGATATATGGTCACCCTTTTCTATTGATGCCAAAGGGGGAGAGATGAAGACAAAAGGGGATCATGCTCACAAGGGGGCATGAGTTGTTTTAATCAATAACAAAGAGGGAGATTATTGTTGAAATTGTCATTGATGCCAACATGGACTTGCGGTGGCCCCATAGGTTGTCATTGATGCCATTAAGTCCCACTTGCAGTGCACATGTATGGATGATCTCAATACCATCACATCCAGTTCCTTGGATCCCTTACAGAGATGGCTTGAGCTTTGGAGAACCTTGTACCCAATTTACAAGGTCCTTGTACCCACAAGGATGGATCTTGGATCCACCACCTTGCTAACGATGTTGAAGACCTTGTTGATGGTGTTGAAGACCCTGGAGATGGTGATGAATCCCTTGTGGATGATGGACAAGACCTACATGGGTTGGAGATGT
>LPNX010711149.1:700-81940 GCA_001517045.1 Pseudotsuga menziesii | reverse complement strand
TGCCCCAATTAGGTCAAGTTTACCCAATGGTGCTAATGACTATAAATAGACTGGATGGACTCTCGATTTAGACATGACTCCTGATTTAGACATATGACCGAATTGGACAAGGGAGGATTAATAATCCTAACAGGAGAAGCATTAATGACCCATTTTGTGGTCATTCATCGTTTGACATGGTCATGGTACCCTAGGAGAAGGTTTGGAAACCCCACAGGTGATGTCAACCCTTGGAGGTACTCTTGTGTGGCTGAGGTGGTTGAAGAAGCTTTTAACAGTCCCTTAGACCCAAATTTGATGGTTCAATGATCCTTGTCCCCTTAAAGATGATGATGCAGTCATTGTTTACTTAATGAATACTTGGAACTCTTGATGAAGACCTTGACGCCCTTGGTATGGTCTTGGAGCCCACTACTTGCACTTGATGTGGTTAGATGGAATGATGAAGGAACCCACACACATATGATGGCGCTTGGACACTTGGACACACTTATTTGCACTTGATGATGATCCTTGTACCCTTGAAGGTGGGGGGGATATGTTGTATGTGGGGACATGACACTTAATGGCTTACAAACCTTGACACGATGACCATAGAAGGTTGACTTTGAAGACACACCCCTATGAACTTTAATGACGTGGAAAATAATTACATGCATTTTTTAATGGAAAGGTTTGATCCTTGAAGGAAGGGTTTGTGTGAAAAAAATAAAATAAATACAAATAAAAATAAATACAAATTCAAATTAAAAATTAAAATACAAAATAGCTCGAACGGGTGTGGCTCATTGGCGTCAATTGATATGAAGTCACTTGTTGTATATGGAGGTCACGAGATGAAATCCCACACGAGTTTACCCGTGTCCCATGTCTTGTGGGCAGGTGTGGGACACCTAGGGGTATAGTAGTAGCTATAATGGATCCCTGGACCCCATGTCACGCGACTACCAACCCAACTCCAGTTGCAGATTCCCCTAGTTACAAAAAAAAATACAAAATAATAAAAATATATCTTTGCTTGGCCTTGAAGTCGGCCCTAAATTAAGGATGTGGACACATTAAAGGTATATATATAAACAATCATTTTCACACTCATAATACATCCAACGAAGGAGTAATAAGTGCAAATTCGCTCACTGAGGTGAATGTGGACTGTAAAAATTCAGAGGCAACAATAAAGGTAAAAAAACACAAACCCAAATTTTTTTTGAGAAGTGTAACAACAGTGTTGGAGGCTCTTCTGCACTGGATTGGGGTATTCCAAATCATAAAGCAATCCCAAAATTTTTGTTTATTGAGGCAACCACCATTATAGTCCCGAATTGGAGGTCATTTACAGTAAAGGCATAAACCTTTTTTCTCATGCTTGAACAATCCAATTTTGGTGGTGAATGATGAACAGTCCTCAACTTGCGTGCTCGAGGTTCAAGTATTTGTGATGATTGTACTTATGACTCATGTTTGATTTAACTGATGAATATAATTATGTGATTAATGCTTGATATACTCTGATTGATTAAAATAAGGTAAAAAGTTTATAATTGCTCACACACTGATTCACCCCCCCTCTCAGTGTGGCCATTGTGTCTAACATAGACTTCCCATATCAAGAATGAAGGAAGTTATTTAAGCTTGAAATTAGCATGGAACAAATTATAAAGACAAACCTGAAGATCCATGACATCCCAATTCAAGTGAAAGTTCATTAATATGCAAATATCACCCCAAACACCCTTGATAAACTACATTTCACAAAAATATGAGTGATAGATTCCATTTCCCTTTTGCACAAAATGCACATCCCTAGACCTTCAAATCCTCTTTTAATTAAATTATACCGAGTAAGGATCTTTCCTTTTAGGCTGAGCCATAAAAAAACATTTGATTTTTAGGGGAATTTCCATTTCCACAAAGAGGAAGTCCACCAATAGAGGAGGAAAAACCTAACCTCAACTGAAATTACTTTATAATCCAACTTTGATATAACTATCCCGGTGGATGCCTTACAGTCCCAGACCATCTTATCTTCATCATTTCTAATCACAACGATAGCTCTATTTATGCGTGAAACATATTTACCCCATTCTTTATCCCTGTACACCATTCAACTCTAAATCGCTGGAAGAGAATCAATATGAAGAATCATCTTCAAACTAATTTGATTTCCTAACCTAAGATAGAAAATGAACATTCTTCCTATTCAATGTAGATATCAAAGAACCCGAAAGAGTAAAATTCCCCTCATCACCGATAAAAGGACCGATGCCTAGAACCACCTGTGATCCACTACCAATCTTCCAAGATTAATTTTTGCTAAGAATAAAATAAAATTTACTCAAATTTCTCCAAATAACCGAAGCATTTGCAATGCTTTTATTAGGCTTCCGAATCCATTGAGTAACAGTCCAACACATCAGATATTTGGTCTTGATCACTAAACTCCATAAGCCTTATCCTATAATATACCGCCAACAACTTTTCAAGCTCAAAGCCAAATTGAACCAACCCAAAAGATTTAAGCCCCATCCATCCATCTTCTTCGGTAGAGACTAACTCTCCCAAGAAGTTAAGACAAACTTTCTAGTCTTCAAGTTACCTACCCATAAAAACTAATACAATCTCTGCCTAATCACCTGCAATACTGAAGAAGGGACCATTGAAAGAGACATCTAGTAAACCGGTATATTTTCTATGAATTCTTTAGCCAATACAAGACTTCCACCTAGAGATAAAAACTTGAAAGCCCAATTATTAATTCTTCTTTCCACTTTCCTGATTAACCATGTTATGGTGCTCCACCTTCTCCGAGGGCACTAAATCAGTCATTATACAATGTGTAGTGCTCTACCTTCTCTAAGGGCACTAAGTCAGTCACTAGGTCAAAATTTATGTACAATAGCTCATTTAGAGCTTGTTTTAATGCTAAATTAAGTTTTGGTCTGCATCAAATTTTGTTACAGTTTTTTTCATCTATTTTGTATTTGCATTCATATCCTAGTATTCTAAATTTCCATAATGAAATATTTACAAAAGTCCTAGAAATCATGTTTCATACTCATTGTTTCATTCATGATTTAATTCAATATTAACATTTATAAATGTAAAGGAATAAATAAATTTGTACAAGTAGAATACTTGGATAATGTAGGGCTGAAGGTAGTTCATTTATCTCCAGTAGTTCCTTTCGACCAAGACTTAGTGACCAAATTGATAAACCACCCTACCGACCAGCTCTTATCATGTCATCCCTAGGAAACCAATGGCTTCTGAGCCTCTGAGCCCACAAACCGATAATCACGATAGCATCTTCCTTTAGAGAAATTCTCCATAAATTTGCATTTCCTTGGATCAATGACATAGTTTTCACAAACCAGTTCCCTTTGAGTTTCCCACCTCCTCCTTGGATTTGTAACCCTCCTTTAGGCCTCCATTCCTCCCCCTCCACGAAATAATTTCACCTCTCAAAATCCAACTTTTCCTTACCCCTCACTCCATAAGAACCAACCCCCTCCATAATCCCCAAACCCTTACCTATATACCATTTTCCACCTTCATTAGCCTTTCAGCTTACTCCACCGCCCTCCCCAAACATTTATTATGATGGCTTCCTTTACAACTTCCTTCATAATAAAATATTATTTCTTATTTACTTATTTTCTCAAGCAATTCAATGGTATTTAAGACAAGTTAAGTTGATTTTAATGGTTTGAATGTTACTCATTTAATGGTTCTCGAATTGCTCAATCTAGGACTTCATGAGGCGGTGGATGATTTATTAATCTTATCCTTCATTTAATATGTTGAATAAAGTAATAACTGAGTAGTTATCATGTTGGCTCTTTTGAATTCAAAGTGGCGGTTTAATTTTAAAATATAAATTTGTATCATTTGTCTCACATGGCAGTGGCAATACTTTATTAATACATATATTTTTTCTGATTCCTATCTTAAATTAATAATACCTTTATAAATTAATTATACCTCCAATAAATTAATAATACCTTTCGATCAATGACCTTTACAAAATTTAATTTAGTAATTGAAAGATTCAACATTTTCACTTATGATTTCTTTTGTAATGGAGAGATTGTTATTATAAATTTTAGTTTAATAATACAAAATAAACAAATAATAATACTATAAACATACATCATATTTCCTATGCATGACTGCTAACTAATACTAATAATCCTTCACACAAACAAAACAAGTATTCATATATAATATAATTGCTTTAACATTCTCAGTTATTTAACAGTTACTCCCTTCTATGATTTATCTCTTCTCTGTATGTTCTTATTAACTTAACTAGTCAAACAAGGTGGGTACCTACTACCACTAATTTTGGATCAGGGAATACCCACCCTCAACATTGCTAACTAACATATCCTCCCATCCTAACCTACGTCTGCATCCTCCCTTTCCTTCCTCTGGTAGTACAAAAGTGGATGCCAGCTAGACTAACCTCACCACATAGAACATGAGAGTGGTAGCGTCGGCTAGCTAGCAGACCTAGCCTCTCCTAGCATGCATCCTATTGTCGTCGTCACAACAAATTGGGGAGCATGTCTCAGCATGACCTTCCCACGACATCGGGTATCATAGAAACATAGGGTGGAACATACATCCACCCCTCTCAACGTCCTAGGTCTATACCTTATCAAAACCATACTTTGTTGCGATCGAGATTATTGGTATGTGTAATCGTATCATCAACTTTGTTAAATATGTATCTTTGCAAAATAAGTATTATACCACACTTCATATCAAGTATCCAGTTATTACATAGCCCATGTGTCCCGCTGATTAGTAATTTGAAAACATACATTCATAACAATATCTCCATTCAATCATCGGTTGGTGCATATTATCAACATTTTCTTCATCACATAAATCATTCAATTGATCACACCATGGGTTGGTATCCATGCACCACAACATATATAGCACATTTCATCAAGGACGACAATTAAACATACACCATAGTTATGAACAAAGGGATCTCATGATAATTACAAATAATAACCTCATAAACATAATCATGACATCATAATTAATGTATATACATACGCATAGCAACATATTAAACATATCAACACAATATAATCATGTATGTCATGTCATAAATATGGTTTACTTAGTCAAACCGAGTCCAACATATACTAAGAAAAATGTAGCATGTCTATTTGAAAAGATGTCTAGTCAAAATATGGGGCATTGCATATACTCATCCTTTAGCAAAATTCGTCCCGAAGTTATTGTTATGCATGATTATAAGAAGGTATTAATTATGCATAATATATGTGTTTTGCTACTAGAATTCATCGGTTATGGTAGTCCCACTTGGACCTTTACTTGATTAACCAGTTGATGTTATTTTACAATTTTACTTCTTTTATCACCTAATATATGTTCTCAACTTTCATTCTAAATCATATCCTAGTATGACCTCCTCGATGCTCCCTATTTAGAACATGCATAAGCTTCATTATGCCTAACTAGAGTGTTATCCATGACAATTCAAACAGGTTCATTCGACTCATTTCCAACTCCATATGCATGACGTTACTCATACTGATAATTTTTCTCATGGTCGGGTTTGTTTCTACTGTCTTCAATCTACTGTCATTAACTCTAATGTCCCTTATATTCTTTGCAATTTCTTTATAGAGTATCAATTGTCATCTTCATATCATTCTTATCAATAACACTGATACAGATAATAATAGTTTTGATTTCATAAACCTCCATAAGAGTTCATCACTTATGAATCATATTGAGTTCATGATATAAATAATTTAATCATTAAGGTGTTCAATATTGAATATTACATTTATTTGAGGCATTCCCGATTAAACATTTATTTATTTATATTGGATAAATTTTATAGTTCACAATTTCAAGAATAACAATATTAATTCATTCACCTTTCATACTATCCATAATTACTAGCACAAAATCTTACTTTTATTTATAATATACTAACTTGAATTCTTATCCCCCCAAACATATTTATGATACCTTAATTCATTCCTAGGTTCATTTCTTCTTTATCATGTGAAAGGCAGTCTTAGAAGTTCATGGCCACTTCACAAATAAGTCATCAAAATCCTTTGTCATAGCATTTTATTAAACATAGAGTTTTATGATTCTCTAATCTATAATTACTTTTAGGCGAATATTTTATGAACACCTTTAACTTTGGGAGTGTGCTATTGCACCCAAGACACAATCATATTACAAAATTCATAGAGTAATACAAGATACCCAAAATGTTTATGATTTAACTTCCTTCAAGGGTATATTATTACATTCCTTAATTTATGTGATTTGCTTTATGTCTTCTTATCTCAAATCATACCTTGGAATATTGGCATTTGTACACTATACATATATGATTCTAACCATGGTGATATATATCCTTTTAGATACCTCTATCTTTCTTAATATTTTCCACTTACTAATCCCTCTTAGGAGTTCAATAGTGGGGATAACATGCCCCTTGCTTGTCATTTATAATTGGAAACAATTTTAATTAACAACCATGACTCATTTCTGCTTTATTTACATGGAAAATATCCCTTATGTGATCATTAAAATTGGTATATAGATCTCTTCATGTGAATCTTTAGCTTAATCCAAAAGTCTCCTACTTATATGGCCTTGGAATCAACTATTTCATTAATTAAACCAATGGTGTCTTTCTTTAACAATCATACACATTTACTCAACTAATTGGTGTAGAGTCAAACATGAGTGAGCTCAACATTTAAATCCATTAATAAATTGGTGTAAATATCACATTACATGCTATTATTACTTTATGAATTAATTAAACATACTAACCTAACAATTAACTCCCTTCTTACTACCTTCTCACTTATTATAATTTTAATGTGTTTATTCTACATAATTACATTTCTCTCTTTTAATTTTCTTACATATAAATTTACTTTTATTATAATTTGTATGGGCCATGTTTGCTATAACTTTATTTACTATAGTGTGAAGTAAATGTACATTATTAGTATTCCTTATTTTAATTCCCTCTGTGTTGCACCACATCTCAATAGATATTACTAGGCTTTAACATGTCCAACTACATAAATAATGTCATTTAAGAAGAGTAAGGTCATAACTATGTAATTATACACACACACACATATATATATGTGTGTTTCTAGACTAAGTGGGTTGTGCATTTTGTTTAATTGATTTATTCCCACACTTTCCCAAACTCTATCCATTTTCCAATCATTGTCACATGGTTATCTGAAAATCTAGAGATGGTGTTTTGGATAATACTTTTATTTGCCACTTGTGAGGCTTGGTCCATTCCATTTGGATCTTACATCGTGGTTACCACTCTGTTCCGAACCCTATTTGGAATAATAAACCACAAAACTGCCCGAGGTCCTTCACACCTCTCTTGAAGAAAGGTTGCACTGGTCTACATGAAACGTCGAGAAGTTCCATAATTCAACACAGGACTCCACAAGCTTCAACATGACTACCTGTGAAAGCATCAACAACATTATCCTTAATCATTCTAAGTTTTCTCCATCATTTTCGAGTTTGTCTAGGTTGGCCCAGTTCCAACCCATGAATTTCAACCTTGTGACCTTTCTAGTTGTCTCTTCGAAAGAAGGACCAAATATATCTCACGTTTTATATATTTAGGCATATTTTCATCCTTGCTTTAGGAGCATCAATTAGCCAAAACTTCTATTACTCACGATGAGGTATACCTCTCCAACCTTTACATGTGCCATAAGCAATATGTTACCTGCAATACCTTTCATAATTGTGGTTTTGTGGGTGGATTGTAACTTGGAGAGATAAGGCTTATGGAGATAACCTAACGAGGAAGTATGGGTCTAAAACCATATCCTTGGTCTCCTCACGGTCATGCTCAATTCCCTCATAATAGTCCAAGTGACACTGGTGAGAATTTGAACAGAGAGACTGGATCAAAGGTTCTCCATCCTTAGTCGTTAGTTACACAACCAGGTCTACAAGATTTATTCCGCTGGCTATGATCGTCAAATATATTCATATGAACATGTCGTTTGGCCACCATACAATCAGCTGTGAAAGTAAAAATATTTGAACACATATCAGCAGCATGGATTTTGAAGTGGGACATCCAATTATTATGTGTTGTATACTGTTGAATTGGAATTAGGTACTAGGTACGAAATCCCAACATTTTTGTTGGTCAAAACACATTTGGAAATGTCAGCATGTACGTTTTTTTTAAGACTGAATCTATGTGCTCTACCCATAGGGCTGGATCGATCGTTGTTATGCTTGAGACAGAAAAACGATTATACCCTAGCTAACACGTTGTGCAAACACTCGACATTTGTGACTAGGGTGCATATGACCTGAGCTTTGGAATTTGAGTGCAGGATTTGGCTCCATATCCGCAACAACAAGCTATCTTAAAATGGATGGATCAGACATTTCAAGTAACAATATTGATTCGTTCCAAACCCTGTTAGGAATAATAAACCACAAAACTTCTATCTGTTGTATGATTTTGATGACACGTTGTTCAGTACTCAATCAACTGAAAGCTTGGGGTTTCCTTGCCTGGAGAGATCAGATTCAACAATGGATTCAATCCTGGATCCAGAGGATGGATTCCCATTAGAATCTCATCATTGCAGTTCCGAACCATCTTGTAGTTGGACTTGTTTACCAAAGGATATTTACATCACTTTTCTCTTGAAGAAAATTTTACCCCTACCGCAGATCTTGATGCTTGTATGTTTTTTCAAGAACGTACAAAACACTAGTAACACTAGTCAAGTTTGGGAGCTTGCAAATGCGAAGTGCAAGATGACACTTAAAGATATTTCCATGAGTTCCAAAAGAAAATGTTCCTCCCTTTTCGCTGAGGATGGCCACACAATTCCTCCTAAGGTGTCTTAGGATTCCAAAATACTTGATAGCAGAGCGTAAGGGAAGAATGAAAGTAAACGAGTTGCTCATGTCATTGTGGGCACTGGTTTCCAATATCAGCAAGATAGACCAGGCATCAACCATAGTTGATTCAATCGCTTACATTCAAGCTACCACACTCCAATATAGTAGTAGTATTCACAACAAGATAGAGTCAACAGAGGTGGGTAATTATGAGCAAAGACCTAAAAAGTCCCAGGTTCACCAGGGATTTAAAATTCTGGAACTCGATGTGTGATTTAAGACAAGGCTTGAAGAAAAAGAGACTTTTTTGTTGAAATGGATATTGGGTATCAAACCATATATTGGCAGTTTATCCACAACATTGACATAACTCTCCCTGTTGCTGTTGTAAGTGACGAGGAATAAAGCATGAAGAAAGTGTTCCCATTCCTTCTGAATTCAACTGGATACCCATGTTGAGATTATCGCTATTGAGCGTTTACACCAACCACACGGTTCTACAGTGGCCCCTAGTGAGCACTCTCCTCCTCGCACTCCTTGTGAGCAATTATTTTATGCAATGACTCGACCCAAGGGGTCTAAATTTTCTACGGGTAGTTGGTGTGGCTTGGACATTGATTGCATCACCTATAACCCATGGGATCTATTGGCTCTCTCCTGAGCGTGCTTGTATCGAACGCATACGTGTTTTAAGTTGGGAACCATGATGGTTATGCAATTATTCTGAATTGGATGAGTAGTAAGTTCTGGATATTTGTTTATAATATAATTGTTTTATATTCATAATGTATAAAAGTTATAACATATTTGTTTTTCATGCTATCCTATTCTTTGTTTATAGAACACACACACATATTATATTATCTTGTTTATAATGCATGAGATAGCTAATAATTTGATAGCCATAGTACTGATAATAATAATCATAACCTTGTCTTTGTTTTGTTGAAGTCTATGTTTCCTATTTTTATAATGGTGCCTTTGTTTTTTGATTGTTAAGGTAGTTTTCAGTTGCTCCACAATAAATTAAGTGTAAAGCTTCAAGTCTTAAGTCCCCTTCTTTTTGTAATATATATGTGTGAACATACCCTATGGTCTGAGTGTTCGAGCCTTCGCTCTGATACCATGTGTAGTGCTCTACCTTCTCTAATGGCACTAAATCAATCACTATACCATGTGTAGTGCTCTACCTTCTCTAAGGTACTAAATAAGTCACTAGGTCAAAATTGATGTACAATAGCTCATTTAGAGCTTGTTTTAATGCTAAATTGAGTTTTGCTCTGCATCACCTTTTGTTACAATTTTTATCTAAATTGTATTTGCATTCATATCCTAGTATTCTAAATTTCCATAATGAAATATTTATAGAAGTCCTAGAAATCATGTTTCATGCTCAATGTTTCATCTATGATTTGATTCAGCATTAACATCTATAAATGTAACTTAGGATAAATAAATTTGTACAAGTAGAATACCTAGATAATGTAGGGTTGAAGGTACTTCATTCAGCTCCCATAGTTCCTTTTGACCAAGCCTTAGTGGCCAAACTGATAAACCAACCTGCTGACCAACTCTTATCATAATGGACCTAAGAAACAAATAGGTTTCCTAGCCCCCAAGCCCACAAACCGATAATCTCGATAGCATCTTCCCTTAGTGAAATTATCCATGAAATATCTCGATTTTGACCCCTATTGCATTAAAATTGTATATGATGTAAATATCGTTATTAAATCATGGTGAGGAGCTCAAGGCCAAGGACCTACCATGGATTTATCGTTTAATGCATCGGCAATTAAAATCGACGCCGATGGTTATCGTGCTATCTAGGCACATTATTAAAATGATGCATCATGTAAATATGGAATTAATAAAAATACCCACAACTAGTTATGCCAATGCAACAAAAGAGACGGGGACATGAGTTCATAAGGAATAGGGAGGGAAAATATTCAAACCTTTGAGCCAATAGTGTTAGCTAAATGTCAATAAGAGAACCCATAAAGCTGTCAACTACCTTTTTTGTATTTTGTGCCCAATCATTTATTTCTTCTAGAAATTGGCTGAGATAGTTAATGCCTTGGGGATGGAAGCGTATGGCAGTCAAATTCGTATTGGGGAAGCCACCCATTTTGGAAAATCATGTTTTTGACTTATTGGGCAAGTAAATACCAAGAAATGTTGCCCAAGCCATTATTCACCCACGTTCTTCCTTTCCTCACATGACTGGAGCTTGCTGTGCATTTTTCTTCACTTTTTTCCTGCATTTCCTTCATTTTGATGGCCGGGAAACTCGTTTTTGTATTGTTGAGTGAATGTGCAACGAAGATTCATGATTTGGGGTTTTAAGAGGTCATTTTTGCTCCTGTAGTGCCCAATAACGTTTTTGAGATCATATTGCTTTCCCAGGGGTTGATTTTCCCCATCTGCAATTTCGTTTTGGTTGCCAAACCATTTTCTACAAACCCAATATTTGTATTTTTCCATTGTGCGCACCCTTGTTTTGGTATACTTAGGAGTGGAAGAGGCACAAAATTGGCTTGATAAACCTAGTGAAGAGAGGATCCTCACAGACATATCAAGAGGGGCTGGAAAATCTTCTATGCACACTCTGAAGAGCACTGGAAGGGAAGGTATGGCCTGAGGGACTATGTAGCAGTGAAGGGAATACTTCCTTGTGTTGGGTGTGTAGGTATTATGGATGCCAAGCTAGATAGATTTGGTGCATGTGTCCATAGCTCTGTGGTTGAGCTCACTAGCTTAGCAATTCTACCTTTCCAGTACCTTAGCATCCTGATAAACCCAACTGTGTTTGGATTGGCTAAACTTTAATGTGTTTTTGGCTATGTGTGAGACTATTTTCCCTAGTTCCTTGTGGAAATCATGCCCAGCTCGAGGGTGGAAATGGTGCTGAGATATTGATGAGCCCACTGGCCTATGGTTGGGTGGAACATTGTAGCGACATAGTTAGTTGTGGGACAATTCATTTTCAAGATAAATATTTTCTGTGTATTTAATTTCTGCAACTGTATTTGTTTAAGAATCATTATGAACATGATGAATGTGTTGAATGAGGTTTGCTTCTGCTGTATATTTCATGTATTATGCATATGCACATGTATGTTTTATTTCAATGCATTATGTTTATGTTCATGGGGTTAGATGCCCTATCTGATAAGCATAGCAATGTAGTCGCGTCCTCCATCGTCGATATGAGGGGAGGGGACGTGACACTCTATAACTTTGCATTTCCATGGATCAATAACACAGTTTTCACAAACCAGTTCCCTTTGAATTCCCAACTCCTCCTTGGAGTTGTCCCCCTCCTCCAAGCCACCATTCCCCCCATCCCCCTCCTAGGAATACTTTCACCTCTCAAAATCCAACTTTTCCTTACCCCTCACTCCAAAAGAACCAAACCCCTCCATAATCCCCAAACCCTTACCTATATACCATTTTCCACCTTCATTAGCCTTCCGACTTACTCAACCACCCTCCCCAAACATTTATTACGAGGGATTGTTTTACAATCTACTTCATAATAAAATATTATTTCTTAGGTACTTCTTTTCTCGAGTAATTCAATAATTTAAGACTAGTTAAGTTGATTTTAATGGTTTGAATGTTACTCATTTAATGGTTCTTGAATTGCTCAACCTAGGACCTTCATGAGGCAGGATCATTTATTAATCTTATCCTTCATTTAATATACTGAATAAAATAATAGCTAAATAGTTATCATGTTCGCTCTTTTGAATTCGAAGTGGCAGTTTGATTATAAAATATAAATTCGGATCATTTGTCTGACATGGCAGTGGCAGTACTTTATTAATACATATATTTCTCTGATTCTTATCTTGAATTAATAGTACCTTTATAAATTAATAAATTAATTATACCTCCAATAAACTAATAATACCTTTCGATCAATCGCCTTTACAATATTTAATTTAGTAATTGAAAGATTCAACATTTTCACTTATGATTTTTTTTTGTAATGGAGAGATTGTTATTAGAAATTTTAGTTAATTAATGAAAAATAAACAAATAATAATATTAATTAATAATTATCATAATTAATAATAATAATAATAATAATTGATTGTAAATAATTTATTTGTTTAATTGCTTAAGTACCCTAGCACTAGTTTAGTACACATTTGATCAATAACAAGGTACGTTAAATGGTTTAATTAATCATGATTAATTGTTAAATAGTACAACTTTTCAAAGTTCATGTTTATTAATGAAGCATCAAATTGATGACACTTATCTTAATTGCTTATTACAATGTTTATATACAATTAGCGAATATATTAATTGACTTATTCTTACACATATCCAATAACGAAACATACATTATCTGAATTTGATCAATGCATAAATATCATATTTTCCTACTACAACTTATATGATTATTCGACATGTTACATATTTGTGTATTGATACTAGCGTGCATGTGCAAGGTGTGCATGCATGGATAGTGCATGCACAGGTCGAACATGTACTATAAACATACATAATATTTCATATGCATAACCTCTAACTAATACTAATAATCCTTCACGCAAACATAACAAGTATTCATATATAATATAATTTCTTTAACATTCTCAGTTATTTAATAGTGATTTCCTTTTATCATTTATATCTTGTCTGTATGTTATTATTAACTTAACCGATCACATAAGGTGGGTACCTACTACCACTAACTCCGAATCAAGGAATACCCACCCTCAACAGTACTAACTAACATATCCTCCCATCCTAACCTACGTACACATCCTCCCTTTCCTTCTTCTACTAGTATAAAAGTGGATTACAACTCTACTGACCTCACCACATAGAACCTAAGAGCGGTAGCATCGGCTAGCTAGCGGACCTAGCCTCTCCTAGCAGGCATCTGACTGGCGTCATCACAACAACTTGGGGAGCGTGTCTCAACACGTCCCTCCCACGATATCAGGTATCATAGAAACATAAGGTGGTACATACATCCATCCCTCTCAACATCCTAGGTCTATACCCTATCAAAACCATACTTTGTTGCTATCAAGATTATTGGTTTGTGTCATCGTATCATCCACTTTGGTAAATAAGGCTCTCTGTAGAATAGGTACTATACCACACTTCATATCAGGTATCAACTTTGGTAAATAAGGCTCTCTGCAAACCTCCTTGAGTGCAATACCTGAGAAGAGGTTTGCACCTGGGGAGATTTGATCCCTCACGACGCTTAATAGAGCCTAGGATTTGGATCCATGCTGGTTTCAGTTGTGGGTGGTGACACAAAAATGGAGTTTGATCAACATTGTAAGGAATAGGTTAAGTTGAAAACACAGATAGAATTATGAGGATTATCTCAATGTAGGTAATAAGTATTAAGGATTGAATAAATTGTTAAACTCGAAAATAGAGACAATAATTTTGTAAGTATTAAATAAATGAAAATATGGTTTAGATTTACACTCAGTCTAGGGTTTTCCATTTTACCCCAAACAATCACTCTTCTTTTGTTTTTCTTAGAAGAGGCACATTCTACATTATTGTACATTTTTTCAATATTTCCACTAAAAAAGTTTTACATTTAGAAATTTGATCTATTTCAACAATTGGTAGATTTTTTTTTAAGATAGATCTATGCTAGTAAAACACATGTGTAAATTCTGAACTTGGGATTTCGTTGCCGGCTACAACTTCCAAAACTAAGGAAATTTTAATATGCTTTCTAGCTTTGAAGTACAACAATTACAATATAATTACACTTCTTGATTGAATTTAAAAAAGGGCCATTTGCATTTGGATATGCATAACATCGTTTTTGCTTACGTCTCTTCATGCAAATGCTGATTCTCGAGTATGATATTCCTACCAACAACTATCTCACGTGAGGAGCAACTAATTCAACTCAACTTTAACTCTCACATGGTGCTTGTGAGAGTTGGCTAGTTCTTTAGCTAGTTGGAATTGATGTTAGATTCATTATCTTTGCATTTAGAATAGTGCTCCCCTTGCTCAGCATGTAGCAAGTTTATTTCTGAGGAAATGTATTAGTGTTCTTCAGTTCCTAGCTAAGTTTCAACATGGTGGCAAAGATTGAGATGTTCTTCACCATTTTCACTTGATCCAAACATGGTTAGAAATTCAGTCATCCAACGATAGAGACTTGTATACATCTACTCTGTAAGTCCAATCCCCACACAAAGATGAAGCTAATCGCCTTCCTCATCTCGGTTATAAAGAATATTACGTAAATGAGAAAATCCAACATATGGGACTTGGGGAATTTACAAAGGTCTCCATATCATTATCAAATTTGAATGGGCACTCCCAATATTATGTTGAATGGACACTCTTAAAATAACTTGAAAAGCAAGAGTATTTAGAGGAAATCGAAAAGGCCAAATTTGAATGGAAAATTCATTTTTTTTAATGAAAAAAATGAATGGACAATTAAAATTAAGTTAAAAAAAGAATATATACACCTAACCCTTTTAGGTAAAATTATAATTAAGTTGAAAATTATATGAGATAATAAGGAAGCGTTGAAAAATGTAATTGTTTTTTAACGAATATATATATAGAATTTGAGCAAATCTTAATTTTGTTTCATTATGATTCATAGATGGATGGTACAATGTGTTAGCATTTGACAGCTCGGTGGCACTCCTGCATCAGGTGCCTAGGTGCAGGGGTCATTAACTTGGAGTCTCATTTATATTCTTAAAGTGACTTTAGTAATATGTTTTTATTAAAGTACCTTTTTGATGTGACTTTATGATTTAAAAGTGAGTCGCACTTTATTATGTTTTTAAAGTGACTTTAAGTCATAAAGTGTACTTTTAAATATTTAGGGTAATATGACTTTTCAAAAGGAAAAATTTGTTGTAAAGTTCACTTAGGAGATTTAAGTGAGTGAGAGATTAGATCCCAGCCATAGATCTCTTAGCCAAGATCTAATCTCGTCCATTGAAGGTGAAAAGTCATGAGAATTATAACCCTAATAGGGTAAATAAAAGTGTATGAAACTTCATTTGGGCACATTATTCAAGAGAGAGTTCTTGAAGTGGCTCGATTCCCAAGAGAGGAGCTTGGTGAGAAGTGTGAGAAGCACATTTTGCAAGAGAATGTGAAGAGTTGAGCTGAGATAGGGAGAGTGGAAGAGGTAGCACGCACTCCAAGACTGGTACAGCAGGAGGGCGCATTGTCCATTGTTGGAGAGGGCACGATTTTCTAGAAGAGGAAGGGCACACCAGCAGAGATTGTTGATGAGCAAGCATTCCCAAAGAGGTCTGAAAATCATGTGCAGAATTTACAGCAGTGTGTTGGCACACTTTTCAAGGTAGAAAAGTGGCTCAAAGTTCGAGGTGGATGTAGCTTTAATTGAGGATCATACAGCAGAGAATGAGGGTGCCGTACAGCAAGAGATTTTCTGCTGTTGGCACACATTTCAAGGCACTGTAGCTGCATGTTTGACAATACAGAAATATATGATGTCTGTGCACACAAACCAAGGGAGTAACTGCAGCCTGTGAGGTCCTTACAGTGAGGTCAGACTTTGCAGATTTCCTGTAGCTGACTGTGTACATTCAGGCACGCATTTCGAGGTAGATGAAGTGCACAGAAATCAAGGTTTAGTTCTGTTTATTTAATGCTGAAATTAATGACTGTTGTACTCTCTGAAATTCTCTCTCAAGCTCAATAAAATTTCTCTTGCATGCTGGTTTTCCCCAGGGGTTGAAGGGGTTTTTCCAGGGTCAAATTTGACCAAAATACTGTGTCTTAAATATGTTTTACAGTCTGCTGATTTTGAGTTAATTTTCCGCTGCAAAGTTTACTTAGTTACAGTATATCAGCTTATAGAGACATGAAATTTACATGCATGTGATATGTGTTTGGTTTTATGAATGTTGAAGACTGATATCAGAGTTCTACTAAGTGTTTGGGCTGAGTTAAGCTCAGATTTTAACACAATGCTCATGGAAAAAAAATCTTGGGAAATGAAGGTATTGATTAGTGTTTGAAATAATATATTTTTTGAAATTTTATCATTTCTTTAGGAGTAGTTTATTTTTTATTTTATTTATTTTTAATTGAAATTTGCTAAATTTTTTTAACAAATCTCCTTGGGTGCAATTTACCATGGGTTGTTTCAGAATCCTTGCATGGTTTTCTAGGAGGCCTTGCACATGGTTTTAAAACCATGTGCAAGGCCAACATAATTTTGTGGATAATTACATGGCGTTGAATTTTCCATTGATATTACATGTGCCGAGGGAATATATCCATGTAAGCTTACTATCTTTAGTTTATGTACTTGAATAATACCTGTTAAATACCTCGACATAATTAACAATATCTGAAGTAGATAACATGATAATCAATTAAAATAATAAGCTACTGTCATTAGAGGGATCAAATCCACTCTGGAATTAGAGGGATTCGCCTACCAATCATTCTCAAGAGTGAAATGTGTAATTAATTTTTGGGTCAGCAAACACTCTTTAACAACTATATGCATCTTTGTTCCCCTTTATTAATTCATGGTGTATTACACATACCTTCTTCTATATATGAAATAGGCAGTCCTATTTATATCAAATATCAGAAGTGCAATCCTTCCACACAATCCTTTAAGTCTCACACACACACACACATATAAGTATTCATATTGAAGTTCAAACTTTTCGACATCAACAAAATATTTATAATATAATCTTCTCAATATAAACAATGCCTAAATTATGCGCTTGATATACAACTTATAATTTGAAATTCTTTTCATTATGAAAAACTTACATAATTAGTCCCAAAAAAACTAAATACTAAATAAATTTTCTATTCCTCAATACTTACAAAATACATATATAACTTGAAATTTTCCATTATATAAAATATGTGAATGCATTTAAGTTCCATGCGCACATTATATGAATCTACACAAATCCTTAATAAGAGCAACAACAAAAACCCATTTGTTGTTTACAAAACAAAGCACGACATAACCAATCGCAAACCATCTTTCCTATGATATGAAGAGGTAAATCTAAAATTTCGAACAAACATTTGACTTGCAATGACGTATGAGGGTGACCTACGCTGGGCATAAAACATTCCTATTGCGAACTTGCAGTATATTGCATCTAACTGAAGAATACTATGGGCATATGTTGACTATGGGAAATATTTCTTCACTTGTTTTTGGTTATCAATTGGCATCGATAGTGCATGTACCTAACTCTCCTCTAGATCCAACAAATAATATAGATGGCAATTTAATAATCATTCGTGAACATTAAACGTCCTCAATTTGGCTTCAATTTAAAATTAAAATATATTATGAAACAAAGTAATACGGATTCATGAACATTTAATTTTGGTTTGTAATTTTCTTAAATTCGATTTCAATTTTGTAATACAGTTTTCACAACAATATTTTGACATTGGTTGTGATTTTTATGAATTGATTATTGGTTTTAAATCACATAAAATTTTAGTTATATTTATTACTGCTACAACCAACCAATCATAAGTAAAGTGGAGTTTGAATGTTGATAGGCACAACCAACCATTTAGTTTTGTAAAGATAGTTGGACGGGTTTATTTTTGCGGCTAATTAAAAATTTTATTTATTACTTTTTACTTAATAGCCGACAAAGTATACTTATTACTTTTTATTTTTTAGAAGTAAAAAGTAATGTTACAACATCTACATCATAATCGACAAGTAAAAACTAACTTTACAACATCTCCCTCATAATCGACAATATTATTTATAGCCGACATTTAAAAGAGGAACGTTACATAACTTTACAACATCTACATCATAATCGACAAGTTAAAACTAAGGTTACAACATTTCCCTCATAATTGGAAATATTATTTATAGCTGACATTTACAAGAGGAATGTCACATAACTTTACATCGTCTCCCTCATAATCGGCAATATTATTTATAGCTGACATTTACAAGAGGAACGTTACATAACGTTACAAGACTCCCCCGTATTGGGCTGTAGAGTGCCTCTCGGCGCAATAATATAATTGCTTTAACATTCTCAATTATTTAATATTTATACCCTTTTATCATTTATATATTGTCTCTATGTTCTTATTAACTTAACCGATCAAACAAGGTGGGTACCTACTACCACTAACTCCAGATAAGGAAATACCAACCCTCATCAGTACTAACTAACATATCCTCTCATCCTAACTTACGTCTGCATCCTCCCTTTCCTTCCTCTGCTAGTACAAAAATGGATGCTAGCTATACTGACCTCACCACATAGAACCCGAGAGTGGTAGCGTTGGCTAGCTAGCGGACCTAGCCTCTCCTAGCAGGCATTTGACTGTCGTCATCACAACAACTTGTGGAGCGAGTCTTAGCAAATCCCTCCCACAACCTCGGGTATCATAGAAACATAGGGTGGAACGTACATCCTGGGTCTATACCCTATCAAAACCATACTTTGTTGCTATCGAGATTATTGATTTGTGTCATCGTATTATCAACTTTGGTAAATAAGGATCTCTGCAAAATAGGTATTATACCACACTTCATATCAGGTATCCAGTTATTACATAGCCCCTGTGTCCTGCAGATTAGTACTTTGAAAACATACATTCATAACAATATCTCCATTCAATCATGAGTTGGTGCATATTATCAACATCATTTCCTTTCATCACATAAATCATTCAATTGATCACACCATGGGTTGGTATCCACGTACCACATCATATATATCACATTTCATAAAGGACGAAAATTAAACATACAATGTCGTTATGAACAAAGGGATCTCATGATAATTACAACACAACAACCTCATAAGCATAATCATGACATCATAATTATTATATCAGCATAAGCATAATAACATCTTAAACATAGCAGCAACATATAATCAGGTCTGCCATGTCATAAATATGGTTTACTCAGTCGAACTGAGTCCAAGATATACTAATCAAAATGTAGCATGTCTATTTGAAAAGATGTCTAGTCAAAATATGGGGCATTATACATGTCCAATCCTCTTTTCTATATGAGTTTTTCTTTAAGAAAAAGAATAGATATTTAAAACCCGATTCCAGAGCTTCCATTTTGTATGGAAATAGAAGTTCGATATTCTCCCTTATTCTAGGGTCAAAACATAAATTAAAAAAAAAAACATATATTTCTCGGTGTTGATAACCATCCCTGAGGATGAATAGAATGACACAATTAAGGCCTTAAAGAATGCTCATTCATCAATAAAACCTTTCCACAAATAAAATATGGAAAATAAAAAGAACTATAGAAATGTTAATATCTTGAAATTTCTTATCCTTTCTAGCAAAGATGATGAGTTTACTAAGGTCCTATATAACAAGGAAGAAGAAAAGAGATATATAACAAGGAAGAAGAAAAGAGAGGACAACGAACAACCCGCCAAAGCCCTCTCCTTACCTTGAAAAAAATAGTTGAAAAAGCATTCACAATGTTAGCAAAATTAGCAAACATGATACAAGCCATAATCCATTTAATCTTTAACAACATATAAATAATAGTATACCACAATTTTTGTCAATAAATAGTTATAAATAACATCCCTTATGCCATGGTATTCCTTATATGAAAAATATACTTGTTTTTTTACATTATCTTTCTCTTCACTTGAAACAAACAAATTCAATCATTGTTAATAATTTATAATACTCATTTTACTTATTTTCATAAAATACTCAATTTACTTATTTTCATAAAATACTTATTTTAAAATTAGTTTTTCAATATACATATTTCTCTCTAACCTAAAATGAACTACTTGTAATTTATTAAACTAATAAAATAAACTACTTATGATTTACTAAACATGCAAAACACAATTCTACACATGATCTTGCCTGCCAAATGTGACGTTCTTAGCTTTTTTGGGGGCATTGCAATGGTTGGACTACCAAATCTATTTACCTATTTCTTTCCTTCTGTGTGGCCTACCAAATCTATTTACCTATTTATTTCCTTATGTCTATTTGGTGTTTTTCCATGGCTAACTTCAAAGGGAGAGTGTATTATCATTGCTTGTTTTTGTTTCTTCGTTTTATTTTAAAATTGAAGGTGGATTTCTCTTTTTTATGGGTTGTTTATATTTTTTTAAATATAAAATTTAATAATTTTAATAATTTTATATTTTTTAAAATTTTAAATAAAAATTACAAATTTAAATTGTTTTACATTTTATAGCGAACCTCATGCTAGGCACATTTCTAAGTATATCTTATGGGAGTGTTGTTTGGTGAAAGTGGCTTGTTAGATGATAAATTTAAAAGTGCTTCCTCACCTCTATAAATATGCATACACGAAGAAGTATTTCAGAGCATAAAGAAGAGGGGTCAGAAAAGACATGATCCTAAAACTTGACTTGAACAAGGCTTATGACCGAGTAAATTGGTGTTTTTTACGTTTAGTGCTTATGTAAATTGGCCTCCTTTACCTGATCACCCAATGGATTATGGCATGTATTACTTCAGTCAATTTTGTTAAATGCTAGCCTAACGTAATTTTTTTTCAAGTGTCCCAAGGATTTAGACAAAGTTGTCTGCTATCTTCCTTGCTTTTTGTGCTAATTATAGATGGTTTAAGTACATTGATCTTAAAGGAAAAATGGAAAAGTTGTTTAAAATGTATAAAGTTTGGTGAGGCCTGTTTTCATTTATTCATATTTTGTTCATGGATGATGTGATGCTCTTTGGGCTTGGTTCTCTTGAGGAGTGGGAACAGTTCAATAGACTTCTTCAGCTATTTTGTTGTTTTCATTTACTCATCTTTTGTTCATGGATGATGTGATGATTTCATTTATTCATCTTTTGTTCATGGATGATGTGATGCTCTTTGGGCTTGGTTCTCTCCAGGAGTGGGAACAATTCAATAGACTTCTTCGACTATTTTGTTGTTTTCATTTACTCACATTTTGTTCGTGGATGATGTGATGCTCTTTGGGATTGGTTCTCTCCAGGAGTGGGAATAGTTCAATAGACTTCTTCAAGTATTTTTCTTGGCTCTAGGTATGTCAACAAATCATTCCAAGTCAATTTTTTTCTATGAATGATGGGGAGATCGTTCATATACGATTTTTGTTGCTTTCCAAGTTTCTTCCTTATTGGTCGGCTTGAAATACTTAGGCTTTTACATCAATCCAAATGGTTACAAACTTGGCAACTAGAACTGGTTGTTAAAGAGTTTTGCCAAGCGAATAAACCATTGGTGCTAGAGGTGGCTTCTCCTGGGTGGAAGAATGGTGCTGGCAAAATCAGTTTTGGAAAATCTATTAGTATACTCGCTGGATTTATGTAAAATTCCAAGATCAGTCCCAACGAATATCAAAAGGGAAAAGATGAAGTTTCACTTGGTGATTTGGGAGTGTCTGGCTCGACCCAAAGACAAGGGGGTGGGATCTCAAGAATATCTTCTACTTCTCAAAGGCATTGTCAGTGAAGAGTTTATGGAGCACCCTATTTGGAAAAAATCTTTGGAGTCGAGTAATAAAAGTAATATATATAAATAAATTCTCTACAGTACAATGGATTTGATGCCAGTTGTTTCAGTTAAAGGGTGTATCAAATTTATGGTCTGATTTAATGAGCTCTATAAATATCTTGAGGGAATGGCTTGCATGGTTTCCTGGTAATGGTCATGTTGTCTGAGTGGGGGGGGATGCTATATTAGGGGATTAGTAATATTTAACTTGTCCAACTCCCTTCTTATATTTTTCCATATGAAGGGTACTTTTTCTAACTAGATTGCAGTGAGCCTGAAGGGCACCAGTGGGATTCATGGTTGGATCATGGCTCAGCAATTGGGTCTAACAAGATCTCTAGGAAACGAATGGTCGTCTTACATCCTTGGTCTCCAACAAGGAAATATTCAGCTTCTTGATGATGATGATACTTTAAAGTGGTCTTATATTGAATAAGATGGAACTATTGCTGCAAAGCTTTCCTACTATGCGCAGTTTGATGGGTTTTTGGTCGATGCAAGAGGGTGGATTCGTGGCTGTTGGAAATGGAACATCTCGTAAAAATCCATCATTTTTATATGGTTGTCCCTGGAAGACCACATTCTTACTTGGGACAACATGATGAAAAAAGGCATACCAGGCCTGAATATATGTGTTCTATGTCATATGGGAGAATAATAGACATTTCATCTTTTTGTATCATCCCATTTCTCGAAATTAGTTTGGTTCTCCATATCTGGTGTTTGTAGGCTTTCATCGTTATGGGGGGGCGATTCCTTATATCATTGTTTCAAAAACTGGTAGAAGGTCACCCAAGAGTGGCTAGAGCTTCCCTACTTCATATCCCGGGAGCTATGTGGGAGCTATGGAAACTGAGAAACAAGATCATTTTTGAAAATACAATTGTTTGGTAAAATATGCACTATCTAATTCAACACTTATATATCAACCTGGGAAGGTATCATGTGAGATGCAAACACTATATGTGCGGAACTGAAGGCTTAAACTACCCTAGCCTAATTGCAATAAAAGAAACTACTATTCTAGGAAAGCAATGCTTGGCCTTAAAACAACTAACTAATGGAAGAAAAACCACTTTAAGCAAACTATGAATCTATTCTATGAATTGGAAACCTATTATTTTTGTGCAGAATGAAAGATCTATCTAAGAATTCAATTGCAACTGACTACTAAGGATCTAATCTATGTAACTTGTAAACTAATTACTTTGAATCAGAAAACTATGCTATTTCTACGCAAGCAAACTAACTACTTTGATCTATGTAATTTAATATGACTAATTAACTATGAATTCACAAGAGCAAAGAAAAAACACTATTCTAAAGACCAAGCGTAAATAAATGTGATGTTGCAAAACAATAGAATAATCAAAGCAAACCAAATTCATAGTTTTATAATCAAACCTAGAACTAAGTACAAAACAATAACGAGAAATACATTCAACCTATAAGCAAACCTACAACATAAAAACAAAGCATTCTTATGTTATCCGTACTGAGAATCAAACTACATTCTAAGATAGCTTGCTCAATTATGCAAGTGCAATGCAACTGATCTATAACTTGAAAAGTAAACCTATATTAAACTAAGCTATGAGAACTTTCAAAATGAAACTTTAAAATATTGAAAACTAATGCATCTAATACAAATGAACTTATTAAACTTGGATTGGAACTAGTTCCTAGTCTAATCTACCCATTGAAACACAATAGCTTGAAGAAATGAAACTAACAAGGTTTAAAGCAATGGAATACTATGCAAATAAGAATGAGGGACTAATTATGAGGTTGGATGAAAACTTGAAATGAAATACCGAACTATTTTAAGAAATAAGACAAACTAGGTTTTAACAAAGTCTATAAGAGCATTGTAAACAAGTTTGCATTAATCTAGGTTCTAGATATACAAGCGAATGGAAACATTTCATAAACTACTTATGTTGTAAACAAAAAGATAATTGTGCTGTTATACTTAAACCAAAACTACTTCTCATTTAAACAGTGAAACATACACTGAATACAAATGGATTTTATCATTAATCAAACTTGAAATAATTAATCTCTAGTTGATACCAAACTAAATATACAGTGCTGGAAATATTAAAGATACATTTGAATCTCAAACTAGTTACAACACATGTTAAAGTACTGGAAAATCAACCTAGACTCTAATTAACTATCTCTGTATAAAACTTAATATTAACAATTATGGAAATGACTGCAAATTATGGAAAATTATGTCTAAGTTCGAATTAAAGGATGAAAGACAGACTGAAAGGAAGTCTGAACGAATAGTGCGAATGGCCGGCTGAATGAAAGTCCGGTTGACATAAACGTTACAACTGTTAGGATTATTAATCCTCCCTTGTCCAAATTTGGTCATATGTCTAAATTGGGATTCATGTCTAAATCGGGAGTCCATCCAATCTATTTATAGTCATTAACACCATTGGGTCCACTTGACCTAATTGGGGCACATGTTTCAGTTACTAAAGTGTGGGGAACACTAATTGAGGCTCACTGCCACTGATTGCACTTGATTGCATCAGTTTAGGAGCCTCCTAGACCAATCCCTACAATTTAGGAAGACACTGGGAGTGCCGAAACCAACCAAGGTCAGTTGGCTTCAGTTAATGACTAGTTAAGCTAAGTTAGGAGTCAGTTACACTCAGTTCTAGTCCTCTACATTCAGTTAGTGCTAGGTTTACTTGATTGCACTCATGTGGGGCACATTTCTCACCTAGCACAGTCGGTTAACCTTAGTCAACACTGAATGTAACACTTGATTTTTGTTTTAGAGCTCTGATGAACTCCGGTTATGGTTTAGACAAGGTCAGTTAACTACTGAGTCCTCCGATAGTGATTTAGACAAGGTCTTAGTTACCTACAGTCAAGTAGAGTCTACCAATTCGAATTTACTCATGTGGATTCGAATTTCATGTGGCTATTAAAGCCATTTTACTTCATTGTAATTATCATTGGATTACTTTTTGATTAATGAAAGCATTCACAGCTGCAAGCCATTTTTGCACTGTTTCATTCTTCAATTGCTGAGTAAATTGTGAGATCTACTTTGTGAGTTGTGTATTTGTCTACAGATCTATGTGCTCAAATCTACATGGTATCAGAGCCTCGGTGGATAAGACTCCTCTCCTCCTCAGATGTCCAGCCAAATCATTTTTTTGGCAAATTGCTCTTTCTAGTACTACACCAGAAGCGGAGAATTTACCACTTAATATCCCAAGTTAGGAAATTGTTGATCAAGCTTGCTTGATCAACTATGCTGGGTGTGAAGGAAATTCAAAAAGTGTAGACTGTTGACCTTATTTTGTATGTTTGATTGTGTGACAAGTTATCAGCTTTTCTTACAGCATTCGCTACAAGTAGCCCTTTCTTCTCACTGCATTCGCTACAACAGCTCAGTTCTTCCTCCTACATTCAAAATGGCTCATCCAATAGAGCCTCTCACTCCCTTCAACTATCACCAGTGGAAGGAAAACATGGTGGTAATGCTCTGCACGAAAGGGCTCTTCAGACTCATAGAAGAAATAGAGGAAGAGCCAGATTCAGATAAAGACAAAGCTAAGTACATGAACAGGCTTGATGAAGCCCATGGACACTTGCTCTTCTCAGTCTCTAAAGATATTTGGTTCCACATCCTAGAATTGAAGACTCCTAAGCTGGTTTGGGACAAGCTTTCCTCCCTATTTGATAAGCATGATGAGATGAGGATCCATCAGCTAGAAAATGATCTGATTACTCTCAATCCATCCAATTTCGAATCTCAGAGTGAATTCTTCACAAAGTTCAAGAACCTGATATATCTGTTGAAGCAATGCAAAGTGGAGAAGGATGAAGATCAGCTCATCCTTACTATTCTCACAAAGCTCAATGCAGAATACTCAGTCTTTGTATCCACCTTCCAAATAGTAAGGCTCACTACTCCAAATTGGAAGATGCCCACTCTTAATGCTTTCATGCAATCTCTCATTTCTGAGAATGATAAATTGATCCAAATGGGGATCATTCGATCTCCCAAAGATCTAGCTCTTGTTGCAAGAGGAGATAAGGTAGCGAATGACAAAGGGAAGCAAAGAGATGAGTCCACTATGAAGAAAGAGCAGTCAAAAGAACCTTCAGGTTCGAAGATAAGCAAGAAGAATGGCAAAAGCAAGGTCCTCTGCTCTTGCTGTGGAAGGGGCTTCCATTCAGAAAGCTCCTGTATGAGAAGACAACTTGATGAAATGGATATTCTTTTGAAAAAGCACAACATTTCTATACCTGCTAGCCCAAGGAAGGATGACTCTAAAGAAGAAGAAGAAGAATACCAAAGGAAAGGACATGCACTGAAGGCTTGCTGCACATCAGCACCTGTCTTCCTCATTGATTCAGGAGCTTCCAACCATATGGCTGCATCCAGAGAATTATTCTCTTCTTTTCAGTCCTTTGATGGTCCTAGTATTCAGATGGGCAATAACAGTAAAGTCAAAAAAAAGGGGAAGGGCTCTATCAAACTTGAATATGGAAGGTTCAAAGATGTGCTATTTGTTCCCTCCCTAGCTTCAAACCTATTATCTGTCTATCAGATGAGCCATACTGGATCTCCAAAGCAAGTGATCTTTGGTCTTGACTTAGTGGAGATCACAGATATCTCTACTGGGAGCATCATAGCAAAGGGTACTACAAATCATGCTTCAAAAGCATATGAGTTCTCACATTTCATGCCTCCTTCAGAACCAATGCACTCTCAGTAGCCACCTGCAAGGGAAGGTAAAATCATTGCATCTACTTCTTTTACATATTCTAATAGTATTGCAGATCCATCTATATCAGTTTATGATCTTGAGATTCAGGGTGACTCAGATCTAGATTCAGTCCCTACTTCCAAACTGGAAGCTAGGCAGATGACTGGAAACTCACCTGACACTCAGAAAGGAAAGACTCTTGTGCTATGTCATGCTATCTTACCTCCTTCGGGGAGATGCAATAGACTCCCTGCAAGATGCTATATGGCAAGGGCTCAGTCTTACTACATTCAGAAGAATGGATATGATCATACACCTCTTCATTCAGTAAGAGACAAAGGTTACATTCCTCCTTCCTCCCATCATCATTTTTGGAGAAGAAGGAGAAGTCTACATGCCAGTCCCCAGAATACCTGTGCATAGCACACCATGCATGCTGCCTCACTACCTCACAGAGATGAAGATTGCAGCAACATATTTTCAAGTTTTTCAAACTTGAGACCTGATTCTACCTGCTTAGCTAGAGGGAGGGATTTTTTCCCATGTGGTTTTTGCCCCAACTCCTTGTATTAAGCAGTTACTTTATTTTACTTGATGTAATGGGTGACCTATGATCTTAGTTACCAGGGCCCACAGTTTGTCCAAGTTAGCATTCAGGGGGGGTGTTAGGATTATTAATCCTCGCTTGTCCAAATTTGGTCATATGTCTAAATTGGGAGTCATGTCTAAATCAGGAGTCCATCCAGTCTATTTATAATCATTAACACCATTGGGTCCACTTGACCTAATTGGGGCACATGTTTCAGTTACTAAAGTGTGGGGAACACTAATTGAGGCTCACTGCCACTGATTGCACTTGATTGCATCAGTTTAGGAGCCTCCTATACCAATTCCTACAATTTGGGAAGCCACTGGAGTGCTGAAACCAACCAAGGTCAGTTCACTTTAGTTAATGACCAGTCAAGCTAAGTTAGGAGTCAGTTACATTTAGTTCTAGTCCTCTACATTCAGTTAGCGCTAGGTTTACTTGACTGCACTCATGTGGGGTGCATTTCTCACCTATCACAGTTAGTTAACCTTAGTCAACACTGAATGTAACACTTGACTTGTGTTTTAGAACTCCGATGTCTGTTAAAAACACGTTGTCCGAATGGGTGTCCGAATGAGCGTCCGAATGACCTGTAACGGAAATTAGTTCACAAATCCGGATTTTGAGCGGAATTTGTGCTGGTTTGTTGGCCACATTAACGACTGGGTGCTTGAGTTCTATTGGCTAAATCACCATCAATTTATGATTTTGTTGCTTATATTGATCCATTCTTTGTTAAACGTTCTCTCCTTCAATCTTTATGCGATCTACCTTGCATGATATCACCATGTGGTCCTGTTGCAGCTGCAACATTTTCCCAAAATTCAAAAAAAAATTTGGGACCCTCCTTTTGCTTATATTACTTTGATTTGCTTCTTTGATTTGGCTTAATGATTCTTCACAAAGGTTTTTCCTAATGCATGAAATGATCCACTGCTTGTTTTTTATTTATCATTACCTTAGAAAGCATTTTCAAGTTTGTGAGTCAGAAAAGCATTTGCTTGCAACCCCGCCGTTGCGGAGAAATAATCAGTTTTGGTTTCGTATTCTTCTCCGATGTATTTGGCTCAATCGGCTGATTTTTGGTTTCGAATCGAAACATGTTGTTACTTTGGTCTCCGCAGTTGCGGACGACAAATCGCAAAGTCTCTCGATTTTCGCTTTGACTTTCAAACCCCGCGTTGTTGTTTTCTCCACCATTTAAGTCTTGGGCTTCCGCCATTGCCGCCGTAGAAAGAACTACCTCTCCGATCTTTGAGTTGTTTTCTCTTCCGATGAAGACTTTACATGGCGGGGCGTGATGTCCTTTACGATTCCACAGTTGTGACTGCCGAGAGCTCTACCCTTCCGGTCGTCTAGTCAATTTTCCTCTGATCTATATTTTTTGCCCATCGCGGACCGTGTTGTCCTTTATGGTTCTGCCATTGCAGCTCCCTTTCCCGCTATCGCTCCGATTTTTTAGTTTTGTAAGCTCCGATGCTCTATTAGTTTCTCCCAGTTAGCTCTGCGGTTAGCTCAGTGGTTTTTCCTCCCAACGTTGCGCAAGGAATTATGCTTTCGACCTCCGATCCTTAGAGTTTCGCCATCCGATGTTTCCCCGCCGCTTATGGTTGTATATATATATGGGGTCGTGTAGATTATTCCATTCTATTGTTATTTCCAACCGTTGTGATCTGTCGCTCTCGTGTGCTGTCGTTCTCTCAAGATCACAAGGACCCCTGTTGTCGGTACCCGCGTTTCCAGGTGGCTCAACCGTGGAAGCTTGACCGCTTTCTTCCCACCGTTCACGCAGTGCTTCCAGGTAGGATCTTGTTTTCCTTACCCGTTCTGTTCGAGCATTTTGTTGATTTTTCTACGGTTAGGTTTTCTTTTTACGGCCGTTTTCGCTTGACCCCGTTATTTGCATGCGTATATAGTGGGGAGGTTTGTATCGTAACTATCCGTGGGGGGGCGTTTTGACCCACAGGGTAGTTTTTTCCCCACGGCCTTTTGTTATGCGACTCTGCGCTTAGTGAATGGGGGGTTCGGTGCAAACGGTCGTTACACTATCTGCACCAATCTGCCCTGCATGATGATAGGTCAGTAGCAGGAGGTTTTATGGCCCCTCCCTGTGATTGTTAGACTGCTTGCCCCCTTTCATGCTGCCCGTGTTCTTCAGACCGAGTCACGTTTCACCGCGCTGTTCTGTGCGCCCGGTTCATGGCCGGTTTTGAACCCAAGCTGGTGGAGGGGGATATATCACTGCATACAGTTATATCGACCTTAGATTGCATAGGCGGTATTTTGTTGAGGCACACCGTCAACAGCTTGCATGAATCCCCTATCATTCCCCACAGCACGATGATCATGGCGTCTGCAGATATCCTGTTTTTTCTCCATTTTATGTAGATTTGCTTCCCACTTGATTTTATTGATAGAATTGTTTTGGTAGTAGATAGCGGTGTTAGCTTGCACATCTTTGCTTCATTTAACTAATTGTTTTCATGGTAAACATAGATGAAGTGAAACGCTGCACATGTTGTCTCAATGTTTGCAACGTACTCGGAAATGTCTTAATGATTATGATTTTATATATGATAGGAAGATTCCAAATTCAAAATGTCAAAGCGACAAAAGAAGAAGGCCCTTGTGGTCGAAGAGGATCCTGAAGTGGAAGTTATTACCAAAACCGAATACATATATGAAGACACCAAGTGTATATCTAGTGTGGATCCTGAATACCAGTGGGGAGAGATATACAGATTGATCACGCACTGAGAGGTGCCTGATATGGGCTTGGAGGAGGAAGGCATATATGCCAACATAGAGAGATCTTCCCTGATGAAGATTGCCACCAAACCAGAGCTCTTCCCATGCTCTGAAGTGATTGGTTGGATTCTGCCCCAGGCAGATGTAACTACTATGATCCTAGAGAATGTAAATAAGCAAGGCTATGCTGCCTATAGCCCCGGATATGTAGCCCTGGCCTACCACCTGCCAGAAGCACAAATATTTTTGTTTGATGATTAGTTAAAAAAACATTAGAATGGACCTTGTTGAGACTCTCAAAAGAATGCTATTTCCTGGAAAACATTTCAGAACTAGGCCTATGGGAGAGTATGACACAGCAAGCTTAAGGGCTCCATACAGGTTCATCGCCTTAATGCTTAACAGAATTTTTGGGAAATCCCATGGCAAGACCTTCAAATTGGAGTGGATGCCAATTATTTTTTATGTTGCAACCCAGGGGACCATTTTCAACTGGGCCAACATAGTATCAAACAGTCTTTCAGCCTGCATGGATTCAGCTTTGGGAGGAGTGTCCCAAAAGAGTTCTGAATTCTACATGAGTTCCATACTTGTCGATTGTATATTGTGCAATCAACCTTTCCCCGGCCTCAGGTGCATCTGGGACAGGGAGAGGATGCCTGTTTATGATGCATACAAGCCATTGTGGGCACACAAATACCACAGTCATTACCGAGAGATATGTGAACAGTTAATCATGCCCTTGTATACTCTCATTTTTCTGAAGGAATGTGACTGCATGTCGAAAGAGGCATTGCAGATAATTGAGGAGTATGCAGATTATTATTTGATCGAGGATGGCCTCTACTTCAGAATGTTTGAAGGTTCAAGAGCACCCTCCCTGCTTCCCAAATACGCCACCGACTACATCATTCACAAGGAGGAGGTTAGGCAAGTCTTCCTGGATGGCATAGGAAGCTTCTTATTTGAGCATAAGAAGGTTGCCTATCCCCCTTTGCCCTTCAAGTTAGGCAGTTATAAGTTCACCGGAGTGAAAAAAGCAGATGAGTTTGTAGAAGAATTGGAAAGATTTCATTTTGGTGAGATGCCCTTCCATACAAAATGACTCCCGTAACAAAGTGGCTGATCACTGCAAAGAGAATAACGTTCACTTTGAATACACCCACCATTGGGATAGAGAAGAATCTATCTTCCATAGTGCATTGAACATAACAGCCTTGAGGAGAAGGTTGAAGAAGAAGATTACCACAAAAGGTGGGAAGGGAGCGGATGAACAAGCCAAAGCTGATGAAGAAGCAAGGAAACGAAATGAGGAAGCCCAAAGGTTGGCACAAGAAGCTGCAGGGTGGTTGCAGGGAGAAGAAGAAGAGAAAAGAAAAGCTACGCAAGAGGCAGTTAGAAAGGCAGAGGAAGATGCAAGGAATGAAGAAGAAGAAAAGAAAAGGAAGCTTGATGAGGAGCTACAGAAGCAAGAAGCAGAGAGGTTAAAGCTGACACAAACAAAGACAGAACAATCATCCTCTAACACAGCTGGAGGACAGACCCAGGACATGGAGAACACCGAGGTTCAGGACCCAGAAGTACTGACTGCTAGCACACCTGGATAGTCTGCGGTCCCTACACTGAAACTGGTCCCCTTTGAATAGAAGAAAGGGGAAGAAATACGTGATTTTAACACTGTTTTCTATGACAAGGAGACAAAGAGGATAGTGAAGAGAACGGAGAGGAAGGTTGAAATAGGAGGTCTGCCTGGGAAAATGATAACGGATACGCCCGTTGTATTTGGAACAGACCGAGATCCAAAATTCACCATTAGAGCCGGAGCTGCATTGATTCACGCTTCGGAAGATAATGTGGACAAAATCATGACAGACCTGGAGCTATCCAAGAAGTCCTCTGCTCAACTGAAAGACACATTGAGAAAGGAGAGAGAGGAAAGCAATAAGCTGAAGAGGAAATATGAGGACATGAAAAAAGAGATAAGGTCTTCAAAGGTTGAACTGCAGCTCCTCCAAGCAGAGAGACAAGCTAGTGAAACTGCACAAGAGTGTTTGGAGAGAGTGCAGCAAGAGTATCAAGAGCTAAGGGTGGAGAAGGAACAGCTACTGGGAAGGATAGAAGACTTAGAGCTGCAAAAAACCACCTCGGAGGCAAACGAGAAGCAAGCTCAAGAACAAGAGAGGAAACTTCAAGAGCAGATCTCTTCTCTAACAACCGCTTTAGAGGCAGCAAAAGAGCATCAGGTCAATCTACAACCCTTCAAGGAGCATGCGCTGGCACAAAAGGCCAAGATGCTGCAGCTGAAAACCGCCATAGAAGAAGAGAGATGCAAAGTTGTGCAAATAGACGGCCGATTAGAGGAAATTCTAGAGACTTCCTCTGATTTTGTTGACAGATCTCAGGACGTCCTAGAAGTCCTGACAGTGAGAATGGCAAGGTTGGAAAATAATGAAGAAACTCCTGCAGAGCTGCCTTCGAAAGATCGACCGGCCCTGAAGCAAGATTATGACTTAGTAGAGTTTGCTATAAACACAGTAGAAGATTTCAAAAAAGCTGTTAAAAAGACGAAAGGAGCATGCACATAATTTTTCAGAAGGCTCTTGATTACATACAACCGGTGCCAAGTAGAAGCTGAGCAGAGGCTTGATGTTTTTCCAGACCACAATTCATTTGTGGAAATTTTGCAGAAGAGGTATCAAGAGGAAGAAGCAAAAGTACAGCACATTAAATCCCATGATGACCAGATCTTAAGGGATGAAGTAGATCATTTCCCCATCAGTGTGCAACTATTGGAGGATCAGCTTCTTTTAATTGCGGCCAGAATTGAGGCCATCAAGAACCAGGATGCAAAGTTTGAGATAAACATTCAGTTTTTGGAACCTTGCACGTTTGAAGGCATTGCCTCTAAGGCTTTGGCGTGGAAGAAATTCCTAAATACTCAAGCCGGGCCCTCCTCATGAATAATCATTCACTTTTGTAATATGTAACGATTTTGTAAACATTTGAGGAAAGTTTTGGGAGGCGAAAAGTTGGGAAGCCCAAGGGTTATTTGTGGGCAGCCCAACAGTCTCATCTTTTTGTATAAATATAGAAGACTTAGAGGAAGAAGGGGCTTTTTCCCAGTTAGACATGTAAAGCGATATTGTAAGAAGAACTACTTTTTTTTGCAATAAAGAATTATTGTTTGCCTATTGGAGAAAGATTGGTGGGACTTTCAAATGTCATGCTGTGGATTGTGGAAAGATGGACTATTTCGTTTTTTCAGCTTTTGATCCATTAACTATGAGATCATTCTAACTCTTAGAACCTTATTTTTTGTGTGAACGATTTTTGGTTTATTCTGTGGAATTACCACCAAGAGTAATGCATGCTGTTCATAAACAATTGGCTATCTGATTGTCTAAATATCTTTAATCGTTCATGTGTTGTAGGAAGGAATATCAACTACCTGTCATTTCTCTTTATAATGCATGCACAATTACACATTACTCATAAATAAGTTACAATTTGGCTTCCCGGGGATAGATAGATAGATAGATAGTTAGTTTACTTCGTTACTGCATATGTGATTTAGATGCTTGTGAGTTCTAAGACGAAAGGTAAGAACCTGCGCATCACGTTGTGACTACTCCCTGCATCCTTATCACCCTGCATTATTAGTTAGGCACGTGCATTTCATACTTTAAGTCAAAATACAAAAAAACATACACGGTGGACCGGGCTGCAACCGGTAAACCCTTTTGATTTTGACCTACGGTAGCCGGATCGCAAACCGGATGGATTCCCTACACCAAACAGTCACGGGCTAGTTGGGAACATTGACTAGGGAGAATCCCTTGCTATTGTTTCCTGCGAATTTCCAGACCTCAACAGTTTCTGGCGCTAGAAGGAGGGCCACCAGTGCATGGCTGGCCGTGGAAACCTATTTTCCCAAAGATTACCCCACCAGCAGATATTTGGAAGCTTTTGACCTGAGCCAAGTACTTACAGGTTTTGGTTCTACCTTTGAAGCAAGTAAGCCTGGTTTCACCTTACGTTGCTCTTTGCTCAGACTCCTGTTCTTTTACCTGTGCTCATGGCTGGTATAAATGTGAATCAAGCCAACCCACTGCCGGCTTGGAGAGCTAGATCACCCTTGAACCTAACACCTCCACTGCATAACCTACCTCAAGCTTTTGAAAAGCTGCTGCCTAAGTTTGATCCCAATGAGAAGATTGCTGTAGATGACCACTTGCAAAGTTTCTATTTAGCAATAGAAGGGTTAAGGGCTGGGGAGTACGAGGATGTGGCCTGTATATTATTCCCGCATACCCTTAAAGGGGTAGCAACATCCTGTTATTTCGGTTTTCCTGCAAACTCTATTCCTAATTGGGACACCTTCGAAAGGATTTTCAGAAGTAAATATGCAGCCCAAAAGACACATGCCTCACTAATGAAAGGTCTTGGTTTGTTAAAAAAAGAGAAGGATGAGAAGGTGCATCATTTTACTCAAAGATTTTCAACATACTTAAAGAATTTTTCTAAAACTGACAGACCCTTAGACAAGGTCTTAATTGAATATTATACCTCTGCCCTAGGACCTGAGCTGGCCATGTTTGCCAAAATGAAAGCTCGACCTACGTTGGTAGAGACTTATAAAGAAGAAGAAAGGGTAGAGGCTGAAAAAGAAAGTATAGAAGACTATCCCAAACAACCTGAAGAAAAAACTATCGGGAGAAGAACCTTATTGCTATCTAAACCTAAAGAGGAACAATCACATAATTTTGAGGGAATGCTGAAAATGATTCAGAAACTATCCAACTGAATAATAGATCTGGAGAAAGAAAGGGAAGTTCATAAAAATTACAAACCCTACTACCAAAAAAGGGAGGATAGCAACCAATGGAAAATCCCTCCACCAAATTCAACACCAATGAATATAACAGAGGTAAGGGGGGATAATTTCTGCACTTTTCACCAACAACCTCATTCTGAAAAGAAGTGTCCTCAACGGTTAAATTCAATGACATTGGTTATGAATCAACTGTTAGACTCTAAAGTGACTAAGGACAGTGGTAAAGAAGAAAAGAAAAACAAGACCACAGAGAAACAAGCAGATGATACCATGTTTTTATGGGATGGTGTCTCGCTTTTTGACACAGAAGAGAGTGCTCTTAAATATGAATGCACACCTACAACAACAAAGGACACAGATTCAACAATTTCAAAGATTAAGAGGTTGCAAACGAATTTCAAGAGACAGATAAATGCCAACGCTGAAGATAAAACACCTGAAGTCACTAATGTCAATCAGGAAACAGAGCCAATCAATGAGCCTATCATACCTATGGAAGGATAGGTAGATATTGATGAAGGAAATGCTGAAAAAATTAAGGAGCTTAAAAAATATATACCCACAGAAAATCAGCCAGGAGTAGAAGGCGATTGGGAAGAAAAAGCTAAAACCCCGCCTTTTCTTTTAACCTTGGAAACGCTGAATCATAATGTGCATAATTTCTTAGTAGATTCTGGGTCATCGGTAAATGTTATACCACTTGAAGTTTGCAACAAGCTTAATGGGCAGCCAGAGCCTACAGCTTGGGAAATGGTGCAACTAGATAGAACAAATGTCAAGGTAGTGGGAGAAATAAAGAATGTGCTCATTCGCTTATCTGCAAATAACAAGATATGTCAATTTATTGACATTATGGTGGCTGACATACCGGATGGATATGGGCTTATCCTTAACCGAGATTGTTCTACCAGGTTAAAGGGTTATTTTGCTTCAGACTGGTCTCATTTATGGTTACCTCTTAAGGGTACCCCTAATCAGATTAAAATTTTGAGAGAGCCTTACATGAAGCATACTGTCACTCAGCTGGGGGGAGGAAATGAATCTGCCAATTCTGTCCTGGGAAATTATCTAACAGAGCTTAAGCTAAGATATCATACCTCAGGAAAGGCCATTTCTAGAATTGACACTCAGCTTGAGCTCCTTCAACTTCCTCGGGCTGATAAAGATGACTGTAGACTAGTAGACATGGTTTCAATTTAAAAAATGGTACACTTAGACCATGGATAGGTTTTGGCCTACACTACACCCTAGCCCTTTAACTCGCTGGACTGAAGAATTTTTAGGGAGGGCACACATTTTCTTTTCTTTTTGCTTTGTACATAAATAAATTGATGTTGTTTTTCTTTAATTCTTTGATGCTATTTTCTTTTTGTTTATGGCTTTGATGTTGTTTTTCTTTTGGTTTAATGCTTTGTTACTAGTTCTTTTTATTTTGAATAAAGAGGCAAACTTTTGGTTGCAATGGAAACATCAGGGTTCTTAATTAACTGAAATCTTGAGCAAAAGACTGTGCTTGAAACATAGAATGTCTTCTAGTAGCAGTGTTCCTAATTGGCCATGTATTCATTGAAGTCCTACTTAACCCCTTTAAATAATTTAGAATTAAGAGGTCTGGAATACTATTTCGAGGCTCCATCCATTTCACATCTTAAATGTCCAAGGGAGTGACAGCAAAGGACCCACAAAGAGGAAGCAAGGTAAACAGTATATCATATATAAATGATCCCATGCCATGATTTCAGAAAAGCTAAAAGCTATCAAGAGTCAAAACTCCTTAAAGAAACAATACATATCAAAGCAAAGTATCAAAAGCATGAATTTCAAATTGCCAAGAGTTCCTCTTCGTCCGTGAGATAAAAATCAAATCCTTCTCTCACACAAAAGGACACTATGGATAGAGGAGCCTGAATAAAATTCAGAAAGAAAGGCAGATGGAGGACTCAAAAGAACTAAAGCGTAAATGGCACAAAAGTGCAGTTGGCATGGGAATGAGGAACAAAAGGATAATGTTGTTTACTATCTGTTACAATCATGTGGTGTCAAAGCTAGAAACTACCTAAGGACGGGTAAAATGAATCTCACTTATTAGGCCTCAAAAGAGTTACTCAGACTTTCAAATATTTCTGATGTTACCTTTTTCCAATGAATGAACTGCTTCTTAATGATTTAAGTGCATGATTTGGCCAGCTTAGGAATACAAACATCTAGAAGATTTCAACTTTTCATCTAGACGGTCTTGCACTGGGAAGAAGTTAAGTCAGAAATATGGGGTTCACCAGGTAGTTGCCAATTGTTGCAGCTGCAACATTTTCCCAAAATTCAAAAAAAATTTCGGGACCTTCCTTTTGCTTATATTAGTTTGATTTGCTTCTTCGATTTGGCTTAATGATTCTTCACAAAAGTTTTTCCTAATGCTTGAAACGATCCACTGCTTGTTTTTTATTTATCATTACCTTAGAAAGCGTTTCCAAGTTTGTGAGTCGGAAAAGCATTTGCTTGCAACCCCGCCGTTGTGGAGAAATAATTAGTTTTGGTTTCGTATTCTTCTCCGATGTATTTGGCTCAATCGGCTGATTTTTGGTTTCGAGTCAAAACATGTTGTTACTTTGGTCTCCGCAGTTGTGGACGGCAAATTGCAAAGTCTCCCAATTTTCGCTTTGACTTTCAGACCTCGCGTTGTTGTTTTCGCCGCCCTTTAAGTTTTGGGCTTCCGCCGTTGCGGCCGTCAAAAGAACTACCTCTCCGATCTTTGAGTTGTTTTCTCTTCCGATGAAGACTTTACATGGCGGGGCATGATGTCCTTTATGATTCCACAGTTGTGGCTGCCGAAAGCTCTACCCTTCCGGTCGTCTAGTCGATTTTCCTCCGATCTAGATTTTTTGCCCATCGCGAACCGTGTTGTCCTTTACGGTTCCGCCGTTGCGGCTTCCTTTCCTGCTATCGCTCCGATTTTTTAGTGTTGTAAGCTTCGACGCGCCATTAGTTTCTCTTAGTTAGCTCTGTGGTTAGCTCAGTGGTTTTGCCTCCCAACGTTGCGGAAGGAATTATGCTTTCGACCTCCGATCCTTAGAGTTCCGCCATCCGATGTTTCCCCGCCGCTTATGGTTGTATATATATATATATATATATATATATATATATATATATGGGGTCGTGTGGATTATTCTATTCTATTGTTATTTCCAACCGTCGTGATCTGTCGCTCTCATGTTCTGTCATTCTCTTGAGCTCGCAAGGACCCCTGTTGTCAGTACCCGCGTTTCCAAGTGGCTCAACCATGGAAGCTTGACCGCTTTCTTCCCGTCGTTCACGCAGCGCTGCCAGGTAGGATCTTGTTTGCCTTACCCATTCCGTTCTAGAATTTTGTTGATTTTTCTACGGTTAGGTTTTCTTTTTATGGCCATTTTTCCTTAACCCCGTTATTTGCATGCATATATAGTGGGGAGGTTTGTATCGTAACTGTCCGTGGGGGGGCGTTTTGACCCACAGGGTAGTTTTTTCCCCACGGCCTTTTGTTATGTGACCCTGCGCTTAGTGAATGGGGGGTTCGGTGCAGACGACCGTTACGATGTCTGCACCAATCTGCCTTGCATGATGATAGGTTGGTAGCAGGAGGTTTTATGGCCCCTCCCTGTGATTGTTAGACTGGTTGCCCCCTTTCATGCTGCCCGTATTCTTCAGACCGAGTCGTATTTCACCGCGCTGTTCTGCGTGCCCGGTTCATGGTTGGTTTTGAACCCAAGCCGATGGAGGGGGATATATCACTGCATATAGTTATATCGACCTTAGATTGCATAGGCGGTATTTTGTTGAGGCGCACCGTCGACAGCTTACATGAATTCCCTGTCATTCCCCACAGTGCGATGATCATGGCATCTGCAGATATCCCGTTTTTTCTCCATTTTATGTAGATTTGCTTCCCACTCGATTTTATTGATAGAATTGTTTTGGTAGTAGATAGCGGTGTTAGCTTGCACATCTTTGCTTCATTTAACTAATTGCTGTCATGGTAAACATAGATGAAGTGAAACGCTGCACATGTTGTCTCAATGTTTGCAACGTAGTTGGAAATGTCTTAATGATTATGATTTTATATATGACAGGAAGATTCTGAATTCAAAATGTCGAAGCGACAAAAGAAGAAGGCCCCTGTGGTTGAAGAGGATCTCAAAGTGGAAGTTATTACCAAAACCGAATACATATATGAAGACACCAAGTGTATATCTGGTGTGGAGCCTGAATACTAGTGCGGAGAGATATACAGATTGATCACGCGCCGAGAGGTGCCTGATATGGGCTTGGAGGAGGAAGGCATATATGCCAACATAGAGAGATCTTCCCTGATGAAGATTGCCACTAGACAAGAGCTCTTCCTGTGCTCTGAAGTGATTGGTTGGATTCTGCCCTGGGCAGATGTAACTACTATGATCCTGGAGAATGTAAATAAACAAGGCTATGCTGCCTATAGCCCCGGATATGTAGCCCTGGCCTACCACCTGCCAGAAGCACAAATATTTTTGTCTGATGATTGGTTAAAAAACATCAGAATGGACCTTGTTGAGACTCTCAAAAGAATGTTGTTTCCTGGAAAACATTTCAGAACCAGGCCTACGGGAGAGTATGACACAGCAAGCTTAAGGGCTCCATACAGGTTCATCGCCTTAATGCTTAACAGAATTTTTGGGAAAGCCCATGGCAAGACCTTCAAATTGGAGTGGATGCCAATTATTTTTTATGTCACAACCCAAGGGACCATTTTCAATTGGGCCAACATAGTATCAAACAGTCTTTTAGCCTGCATGGCCTCAGCTTTGGGAGGAGTGTCCCAAAAGAGGTCTGAATTCTACATAAGTTCCACACTTGTCGATTGTATATTGTGCAATCAACCTTTCCCCGGACTCAGGTGCATCTGGGACAGGGAGAGGATGCCTGTTTATGCTACATACAAGCCACTGTGGGCGCACAAATACCACAGTCATTACCGAGAGATCTGTGAACAGTTCATCATGCCCTTGTATACTCTCATTTTTCTGAAGGAATGTGACTGCATGTCGGAAGAGGCATTGCAGATAATTGAGGCATTAGAGGAAATTTGGGGTCTAAAATGGGCCTCCTAAGGAAAATAATAAAATAATAGTTAAAATAATAAAATAATACTTATTAATTTTGGAGGAAGAATGAAAAAAACTACTTTTTGTGTTCATATTTTTGACATATCTCCCTATGTATTTACTCAAATTCTGAGTGGGAGAGCTTGTTGGATGCGTAATTTAATTCCGCATCCAACGAGTACCCACACTGCATACTTTTGACGGACCCCGCTACCCCAAAAACAAGAAATACCTAAAAAAATGTGATGATGACATCATCATCACGTTTTTTTAGCTATTTCTTGTTTTTGGGGTAGCGGGGTCCGTCAAAAGTATGCACTGTGGGTAATCGTTGGATGCGGAATTAAATTCCACATCCAACAAGCTCTCCTGCTTGAAATTTGAGCAAAAATACATGGAGATATGTTGAAAATACGAACAAAAAAAGTAGTTTTCTTTTATGACAAATATGTGAATTCAACCATTATGGTTGACTCATTTTATTGAAATTCTATTGGTTCTTGAATTCCAAATCACAAAATTTGTTGTTGGCGCGTTTTCTTATAAGGCCCATTTTAGACCCCAAATTTCCTCTAATGAGTATGCAGATTATTATTTGACTGAGGATGGCCTCTACTTCAGAATGTTTGGAGGTTCAAGAGCACCCTCCCTGCTGCCCAAATACGCCACCGACTACATCATTCACAAGGAGGTGGTTAGGCAAGTCTTCCTGGATGGCATAGGAAGCTTCTTATTTGAGCATAAGAAGGTTGCCTATCCCCCTTTGCCCTTCAAGTTAGGAAGTTATAAGTTCATCAGAGTGAAAAAAGCAGATGAGTTTGTAGAAGAATTGGAAAGATTTCATTTTGGTGAGATGCCCTTCCATAGAAATGACTCCCGCAACAAAGTGGCTAATCACTGCAAAGAGAATAACGTCCACTTCGAATACACCCACCATTGGGATAGAGAAGAATCTGTCTTCCGTAGTGCATTGAACATAACAGCCTTGAGGAGAAGGTTGAAGAAGAAGATTACCACAAAAGGTGGGAAGGGAGCGGATGAACAAGCCAAAGCTGATGAAGAAGCAAGGAAACGAAATGAGGAAGCCCAAAGGTTGGCACAAGAAGCTGCAGGGTGGTTGCAGGGAGAAGGAGAAGAGAAAAGAAAAGTTGCGCAAGAGGCAGCTAGAAAGGTAGAGGAAGATGCAAGGAATGAAGAAGAAGAAAAGAAAAGGAAGCTTGATGAGGAGCTACAGAAGCAAGAAGTAGAGAGGCTAAAGCTGACGCACACAAAGACAAAACAGTCAGCCTCTGACATAGCTGGAGGACAGACCCAGGACATGGAGAACCCCGAGGTTCAGGACCCAAAATTACCGACTGCTAGCACACCTGGACAGTCTGCGGTCCCTACACTGAAACTGGTCCCCTTTGAACAGAAGAAAGGGGAAGAAATACCTAATTTTAACACTGTTTTCTATGACAAGGAGACAAAGACGATAATGAAGAGAAAGAAGAGGAAGGTTGAAATAGGAGGTCTTCTCGGGAAAATGATAACGGATACGCCCATTGTATTTGGAACAGACCGAGATCCAAGATTCACCATTAGAGCCGGAGTTGCATTGATTCACACTTCGGAAGATAATGTGGACAAAATCATGACAGACCTGGAGCTATCCAAGAAGTCCTCTGCTCAACTAAAAGACACATTGAGAAAGGAGAGAGAGGAAAGCAATAAGCTGAAGAGGAAATATGAGGACATGAAAAAAGAGATAAGGTCTTCAAAGGATGAACTGTAGCTCCTCCAAGTAGAGAGACAAGCTAGTGAAACTGCACAAGAGTGTCTGGAGAGAGTGCAGCAAGAGTATCAAGAGCTAAGGGTGGAGAAGGAACAGCTACTGGGAAGGATAGAAGACTTGGAGCTGCAAAAAACCACCTGGGAGGCAAACGAGAAGCAAGCTCAAGAACAAGAGAGGAAACTTCAAGAGCAGATCTCTTCTCTAACAACCGCTTTAGAGGCAGCAAAAGAGCAGCAGGTCAATCTACAACCCTTCAAGGAGCATGCGCTGGCACAAAAGGCCAAGATGCTGCAGCTGAAAACCGCCATAGAAGAAGAGAGATGCAAAGTTGTGCAAATAGACGGCCGATTAGAGGAAATTCTGGAGACTTCCTCTTATTTTATTGACAGATCTCAGAACGTCTTGGAAGTCCTGACAGTGAGAATGGCAAGGTTGGAAAATAATGAAGAAACTCCTGCAGAGCTACCTTTGAAAGATCGATCGGCCCTAAAGCAGGATTATGACTTAGTAGAGTTTGCTATAAAAACAGCAGAAGATTTCAAAAAAGCTGTTAAAAAGACGAAAGGAGCATGCACAGAATTTTTTAGAAGGCTCCTGATTACATACAACCGGTGCCAAGTAGAAGCTGAGCAGAGGCTTGATGTTTTTCCAGACCACAATTCATTTGTGGAAATTTTGTAGAAGAGGTATCAAGAGGAAGAAGCAAAAGTACAGCACATTAAAGCCCTTGATGACCAGATCTTAAGGGATGAAGTAGATCATTCCGCCATCAGTGTGCAGCTATTGGAGGATCAGATTCACTTTTGTAATATGAAACGATTTTGTAAACATTTGAGGAAAGTTTTGGGAGGCGAAAAGTTGGGAAGCCCAAGGGTTATTTGTGGGCAGCCCAATAGTCTCATCTTTTTGTATAAATAAGAAGACTTAGAGGAAGAAGGGGCTTTTTCCCAGTTAGACATGTAAAGCGATATTGTAAGAAGAACTACTTTTTTTTGCAATAAAGAATTATTGTTTGCCTGTTGGAGAAAGATTGGTGGGACTTTCAAATGTCATGCTGTGGATTGCGGAAAGATGGACTATTTCATTTTTTCAGCTTTTTATCCATTAACTGTGAGATAGTTCTAACTCTTAGAACCTATGTTTTTGTGTGAACGATTTATGGTTTATTCTGTGGAATTACCACCATGAGTAATGCATGCTGTTCATAAACAATTGGCTATCTGATTGTCTAAATATCTTTAATCGTTCATGTGTTGTAGGAAGGAATATCAGCTACCTGTCATTTCTCTTTATAATGCATGCACAATTACACATTACTCATAAATAAGTTACAATTTGGCCCCTCGGGGATAGATAGATAGATAGATAGTTAGTTTACTTCGTTACTGCATATGTGATTTAGATGCTTGTGAGTTCTAAGATGAAAGGTAAGAACCTGCGCATCACGTTGTGACTACTCCCTGCATCCTTATCACCCTGCATTGTTAGTTAGGCATGTGCATTTCATACTTTAAGTCAAAATACAACAAACATACATGGTGGACTGGGCCACAACCGGTAAACCCTTTTGATTTCGACCTACGGTAGCCAGACCGCAAACCGGACGGATTCCCTACACCAAACAGTCACGGGCTAGTTGGGAACGTTGACTGGGGAGAATCCCTTGCTGTTGTTGCCTGCAAATTTCCAGGCCTCAACAAGTCCGTTTTAAAATAAGACATCTAGATACAATTAAAACATCCGTATATATTAAAACTTAAGATGTGAGGGCTTTCCACCATATGGTTCGTGAATGTTAAAAGACTTATACTTATATAAATTGGTAATCTATTTAAGAATTAAGAATCCATTTTTATTCAACATCTTTGTATAAATTTTTTGTTTAAAATATAATTTTATGATTTAACTTTTATTTATAAATAATAATTGCAATAATGCTTTTAGTAATAATTATTCATTTGGATAATGCAAAAGCTTATTATCAACCTTATGATTTTAATTTGTGTATGCATGTATGACAGGTTTTAGTGAGGACAAAGGAGCAAAGATAGATCAATTTTCTAACAAAGTAAGTCAAGCCATTTAAACCAATAAGAAACATATTATCAAACCCAATGCAGAACTTGGGACAGGAAGAAGGGCTGAATTTGCACAATATTGTGTTTAATGCATTAAAAAATGGCATATTAAGCTTCATTTATGTTAAAGTGTTTTAATTGATGAAATACAATAAAAGATATCCCTTTTCAAGGATAGTTGTATCAATTTACAGTAAGTAGGTGAAGAAATTAATATAAATAAAATCATTATAAAAGACAATTCTGGAGCCCAAAAACAATGCTTAACAATTTTCATGTTGTTGTGATCAATCGATCAAAAATGCATTGCGGTTTTTAAAGAGTATACAAGTGCTTCAGTTTCTCCTTCGCAATCCCCTTCTATGGTTCACTCTACTCCATCACAAAATTATGAAAAACTCAAAAGGTTTCTTCGATGGACCCTCCCAAGAAGGCCTTTCTCTTTGTGGTGTTGGTGCAATCATGTGTTTGGGGGCGTTCAAGCATTCTTAAGTTGTGGATGAATTATGGTTTGGGGTCAAACTCCAAAGGTGAACTCTTGGCCTTATGGATGCTTCTATGTTTTTTTGCAAAAATACTTAGCCTGGATGGTTTGTAGATTTTTGGGGATGCTCGTGTAGTTATTGATTGGGTTGTCAATCGATGCAAAATCAATATAATTCAACTTTCATCTTGGATCAATAGTATTAGATCGTTGATTAATCGTTTTGTGGTTTTTTTGGACATCTTGTTCTCCCATGTTTATTGGGAGTTCAAACATGAGGCGGACTCCCTCTCTAAAAGAGCTCTCCTGGTGGATGAAGGGTTCATTTTCAAAGAGCTTTGGGTGGATGAGAAGCTCATTTCCTAGGACCATTTAGGAATCTTTCACCTCTAATGGGCCTGCTGGGTTTTTTCTCTTTCTTCTGTTTGGGCCCTATGCTATTTGGGTCCTACTTTTTGTATCTTTGTTCCTGTTCGACTTTGGTCTCTTTTGGTTTTAGCAAACTTTTTATATTCTATCTATAACCGATTTTGTGTTCTTGTTTATTTGTGGGAGGTGTTTCTCCCCTTTTTTATTTATATTATTTTAATTAACATTATAGCTTTTTTTTTATATACACATATGAGAACTGGTGAACAAATAAGTATGATGTTCAATATGTACAACAATGCATTTATTATTCATGTTGTGAGAATCTCAATGATTGAATTGACGATCAGACCCAACAATCCACAACTCTGGTGTACATACTGAGAAAGCTTATCAGTGATAACTATCACCTACCTTATTCATCCATCCAAATAAAATAAGTCTGTCAAAGTAAACATCATTTAGAGCATTTAGACTGATATCCTTATTTCAAAGTTGCGTGACATGACATCTTACCACAGAACTGCCATACCTGCAATTTACAAAGTAACTTCAGAGCCTGTAAACATGTACAGAGTACAATACTATATGTCCTCCACTTACGATCTCCTATCATGAACTGCAAGTTTGCAACTGCATCTCGACGTGTTCACGAATCATGAGGTCTTTTCACTTTGATTTCCTGCTCTTTCACCGAACAAATGGATAATATTTGAGTGGACTGTTCAACATTAATTATTAGTAATGGAATTTACTTCATTATTCATGGAAATAATGGCATTAATTGTGCATTTAACAATCGCAAGATTGATTTAAAGAGAAACATAAGATTTATTGAAAATGAAACATAAATGAGTAGGTCCTAATACCTATTCAAGATTTTTTTTGGAGTAAAAAAACAATTTTCATTATACATGATTCAAAAATCTAAATTATGCACTAATAGATTTATGGAGGGCTGAACATAAGATTAATTTGACGTTTCGTAGAACATTATTTTCTCTTTTAGAGCGTATTTGACAGGTGAAATAAACCTTTAACATCTAAACAATATAGACATTACAGTAATAAGGGTCTTAAAAATATATATAAAGAATAAACCAATAAGACCTTAGGTTTGTACACAGAAATCATCAAGCAAAATTCTTGATCATTGTGTAGCTTGTCCTTTACAGTGTAGAGGTTAAATCCACATGTCACAGATCTAAAACTGAAATGTGTCTTCTTCATATGTAGACAATGGATATCACTGCCATTCTATTTGCAGTTTGTAACATATGTATCATGTACCTGTTCTTGCTCCAGCTGTATATAAATGGATATCAATGTGATGTTATTTACCCATAAACCAAGGATAAATCTTCAAAGATTTTAATCTCCAACAATGTTGTATAGGTTGTTATATATATACCATTGGATCTAAAAAACAAGAAAGGTATAATTAAAATGAATAATGAGATGGTGTATAGATGATGAATTGAAAGTAAAATAAATAATAGTGTAAATGTGAATAGGTATTACTGACAAATAAGTATAATCAATGATGGTTATGAGAGTGCTTGGATCGAACGCATATGTGTTTTAAATTGTGAACCATGATTTTTTTTTTGTAAGTAAAGTATTCACATTAATAATAAGAAGCAAAGCCTTCTAAAACCGATTACAAAGAGAAAAATCAACTTCTTCCCATATTTCACAAAATTGATGCAGAAAGATAATAATACTACTAGACATCCCTGACTCCATACTTCCTTACTTTCAAACCCACATAATACTAAAGAGAATATACCAGCTTGTAGCTCAGTCATAGCCAAGTTGGCCCCCATCATTACATTCAAAACCCCACAAACTCAAGCCCAAAAATATGTTTAGAAAACCTGAAGGCTCATATACCATGCCAACACAATATCATTAAGGCACCATCCATCAGCTTTGAGATAATCCAGATAAGCAAAAAGTAAACGATGATGAACATTACGAAGCCAAGATTTAGGCTAGTCATAAGCTAGACTATACAAACCAAAACATGAGATCACCAGATCAAATAACTCAGATGAAGTCGAAAAGACCCCATCTCTAAGAACAGACCAATGCTATGCAGATAAGACATATATCCATGCTAGAGAAGAAACACCACTGTGAGCATTAAAAACTCAAAAAAGACCATAATCAAAAGGATAGCTGCCCCATAATCAAATTACAACAAAATATAAGATAAGTCCTGGCCAAATTTCTGAGTAGAACCAGGATAATCTAGTTTTGCTGCACCAAGAATCGAAGGAGCAAGAAGTTGAAAACCCAAGCAAGCAATCAAGAAATCAACTTTGTCTTCAACTCGTTGAACTGAAGCTTCCACATTTTGAATCGAAGCCGAGATATCAGTCTTCCAAGGCGCGGGAGAGGGAATACCCGAATCAGGAGTCTAACGGTCCCACTCAGCCCTATCCACCAATTTTTTCACTACCCAGAACAACGCAACCAATTTTTCATAAAGACTTGTATGCCCCACTGTATGGCCAGGGTCCAAAATCCACTCCTGCACCTTCTTAGATTCCTCTTTCAGTTTTTGAGAGTCAAGTTCATCCCATAGTCTATGTTCAGTGGCAACGATGCGGTTCTGAATATCTCGGGGAACTTCCAATTCAAACATACGAGACTTCCATAAAGCCTAACGTTGTGCTTGGGATGCCACCTCATGAGAATCCGATAAAGAATGCATCCTCTTCCCCTTTCCTTTATCACTCATCTTGATAAACCAGAGATTACCCGACGACCCTCTAATAAAACACTCACAATAACGACGCACAAGAACATCCACTAAGCCGCTGATAAGAGTTTCTCCACCCTGCACTAGGATATATATCCTCATGTTGGGTTGCGTCATGATGGACGCGATCATAAAATTCACAACAAAATCCGTCACACAGATCTGTAGAGCAGACTCACCATTAATACATCTCACTTGATCCTCAGCATACAAGACAATAAGCATACCAACGTCATCAAAAATATGAAAAAATATGCCCAAACCATCATATTTAAAACACGCCACTTATCATAACTATAAAATCAAAGATTACAACTATAAAGTGCCATGTGCTAGAGAGATTATAAGCCCGCTTTAATAATTATTTGGACCTGCCACCTGAAAGCCAGTACAATCGCTAGTGATGAGATCTTAACACAAGGAACGAGCGATCATGTCTGGAAGCAGATGCCAACCGCGAGCTCTTAAAGGCTAACACGTACCAACCCCCATATTAGCAAGGTGATCCGCCACCTTGTTTCCATTCCGACGTACATGTGTGAAATTGACAACATTCCCCTTAATGAGACATGTCCTTAGAGCAATGATTCGACTTTCCAGGTGCCACGAGGACGAGACCTTAGTACTTTGAGAGCCATTTTGTAGTTTAGAAGCAAGAAGAATAACCAGCTGAGAGTCGCCTTCTGCAATAATCGGGTTGTGAAAATTCTCAAAGACCCATTGCAACCCTTGAATCAATCCTTCAATCTCCACCGCATTGTTAGAATCAATACCTAGGAAACCATAACCAAAACCGATCATTTTACCTCTGTGATTATGAAGAATAAAACCATATCTCGACTTTCTAGTATTACCCTTAGAAGCTCCATCAAAATTTAGCTTCAGAAAACCAGTTGGCGGAGGATTTTATTAGTCCAAGCTTTGAATAAGGGAAGAGTTTTATTGTGAGGCTGAACAGAATTCTCATAATTCTCCAGACCCCAATCAACCAAGATTTGTCATTCAGCCCCAGCTAACTCTAAGTCCTTTTTATCCCAATTAATTAGAGAGATGGTTTTGCTTCATTTTGGATTTTAGACAATGCCATACATTTAGGAGAGACAAAATATTTGAGCAAAACATTCTGGCATTTTGCTCATTCCAAATAGCCCAAATCAAAACATTGGGAAAATTTTCCCAAAGTCAGTTCAAGATCTGACTTTGGAACGGATTCTTAGGCCAGTAAAGCAAGGTTCCCACCAGGTTCTGCCAAATTCGATCAGAATGATGGAACAATACAACACCAGGATCCCATAGTGCAGCTGAAAATAGACATTCATCTAGAAGGTGTGGTGAAGTTTCCTTTGCTTGCTTGCAAAGAGGACATTGGTAAAGTCCATACATCCCTCGGCATTTTAAATTATCGCTAGTTAAAATTCTGTTATGCATAACGAGCCAACTAAAAATAGTAATGTTCGGCCATAATTTTTTATCCTAGAGGATACTCCAATTTGAAACAACTCGGTTTTCAGAGGGCCTGAAGAGAAGGTTATAAGATTCTTTGAGAGAAAATACCCCTTTCGGACCATAACCCCATCGAAGCTTATCATTGCCTTCCTGTCTACGAATACATCACATAGTAATCTCTTCCTTAAGCCAGGAACATTCCTCGGATGGACCTAGGTGTTCCAACCAACTCTGATTCACCCAAGGCCAAGAGAAAGAACTAGGAAGCTGAAGCCCCCATAGGTCCTCCACTTTACATAAACTTTTGGTAATACAAGCTTCTTGGAACTTTGGACAGTGCCCCGATCGTTCCAAAGGAGTAATTTGTTGCCAAGAATCATCCCAACAGCAAGTTGTTTGACCATCACAAATTTCCCAGAAACCATGTTGTTGAATTAGGCTATGATCTGCCCAAGCCGTTTTCCATATGTGAGAACCAACTTTCTCTTCAGAAAACCAAATTAATTCCTGCAAATCCTAATGGGGATCATATTTGGCTAACCATAATTTAGCCCAAGGTTCCTGGGAATGAGTTAGCCAGCGCCACCAAAGCTTGGCTCCAGCTATTAAACCTGGTTTTTCAAGATCTCTAAGACCTAAACCACCCTGATATTTCGGTTTGCAGACAGTATCCCAATTAACCGGAGCCCATTTATGAGGATGTTGAGTACCACTCCATAGGAACTTCCTTTGGATATTCCTCCAGTCCCGAAGAATAGATTTAGGAGACAACATGGTTGACAACATATAAGTAGGCAATGCTTGAAGCACTGATTTAACAAGAATCAGATGGCTCAACAAATTCATAGATTTCAAAGTCCAATTACTTAGCCGTTTCTTAACTTTATCCACTAGTTTAATCCAAGATCTCTTCTTCGATTGAGATTCTATAAGAGGAGTGCCCAAAAACGTAGATGGAAGAAAACTCTCAGAAAAACCTAAGATACGAAGAATATTACGACGAGTAATACTTGGAGTATTAAAGAAAAAAACCTGGGATTTTTTCTCATTGACTTCCAATCCAAAGGCATTACCAAACTGATTCAAGCAGTTACGAAAGCTAGTAGCTTCCTAGACAGAGGGATATCCCATCAGCATAGTGTCATCAACAAACTGTTGGTGGGAATGGATAGCCCCATATGGAGTACCACGCAAACCTCTTATAGAATTGGCCTCCTTTAAAGTAGAAATAGATCTACCCCATCCTTCGGCCATTAGAATGAATAGAAAGGGTGATAAAGGATCCCCTTGACAGATACCACGAGTTGGGGTTATGATACCAGAAGGAAACCCATTAACTAAAATAGGAAAGAAAGCCGACAAGATCAAGTTCATAATCCAGTTAACCCAGGTCACACCAAAGCCAAATGCTACCAGCATTTTCCTGATAAATTGCCAGTTTAGTTTATCATAAGCTTTGGTTATATCAAGCTTAACCAACATTCTCGGTAACTTTTTACATTTGATTGAATGTAAGATTTCAGGAACAAGAATAATCCCATCTAAAATCTAACGCCCTTCCACAAACCCTGATTGTTCCGGAGAGATTAGAGAAGGTAGAATAGGTTTTAAATGATTAGCAATTACCTTGGTGATAATCTTATAAATCACATTACAAAGGCTAATAGGTCAGAGTTTGTTAGGAGAGTCAACACCCTCATGTTTAGGGATCATAGTTAGAAAAGTAGCATTTAAGGCTGGAAGAATACGACCAGATAATCGAGATTTCTCTACAATATTCCAAACATCGATTTTAATCATCTCCGAGAAGTGATGAAAAAAATTAACAGTAAAACCATTAGGGCCAGGCAAGGTACCTTCTTTCATCTGAAAAACAGCCTCCTGGACCTCTTGGAGAGAGATGGAGTTCATTAACATCTGGTTTTGTTCCCTAGAAACCAAGGAGGGAATCCAGCTAGTAATGACTTCAATATTAGACGAACGATCCCTTCAAGGATGATCCAGATGGAGATCGGTGGCCACCCACCTATTCCACTGGCTCAAAACAATTGTCCATTGTGGCAGTTTCCTGGTTATTTTTTGGCAGTTTTTCGAGTCCTAAACTCTCGGGGCCGTTTTGAGGCCTTAAACGACGTTTTTTGGAGATTCGGGGCCAAATGGTTGCCATCAACATTCATTTGGTTGACCAAAAGTTGTAAAGCTTAGATAGACCTTTCCAACGAGCCATCGAACGCCCAAATCGGAGATTGTATGCAAAATTTATGACCCTGGGAAGTTGACTGTTCAACTTACCACCGTGGGGCCGCGAACTTTATGATGGTTCATCTTCTAGGGTTACGTTTTGGGACTTTTGGGGTTCTCACCTCATTCTTATTATAAATAGGCCCCTTTGGCCTCATTTTGTATCAATCTTGGCACGAATGAGCGTAGCAGCCACATCTCTTCTCAGAGATAGCTACCACCATTCTAGCAATTGTATTACAGTATGTTCTATTTCCGCCATTTAATAGAATATGTGTTTATTGTATGTTTGTTATCTTTACAAAATGTCTATTATTATGACTCTGTATATGCTCTTTCATTTCGTTCACGCATAAATCTGGATCAGAGGATCAATTAAAATATAAGAAAAATGAGAGTTAAGTAATTCCTCAATTTCCTCCCTACCTTCCAAAAGGGTGCTTGCTTCATTTTTGAGGGAGTAGATTTTGTTCTGAAACCTAGATTGGATGACAGAATGATGAAAGAATTTAGTGTTCTTTTCCCCCTCACATAGCCACTTAATATGAGATTTCTGCCACCAAAGGAGTTCCTCTTGTTTTTCCTGTTCTTCAAGTTGTTTTTCTACCAACCGTTCCTCCTCAAGTAAATCTAGGGAATAGCCTTCATTAATCCCAATGAACTAAATCTCATGAAGACGGATCTCTAGTCTACTTTTTTCCTGGAAAATATTCCCAAACTCTTTCTTATTCCCTTTCTTGATTTTAGATTTCAGAGCCTTCAGATTTTGTTGGAATGACCACATATTAGCCACCTGATTTGATTGCAATTCGACCCACTAGGTTTTGACCTTTTCATTGAAGTCAGGATTAACCATCCAAAATTGCTCAAAAAGAAAGGGTTTTTTGAATTGAGACCCCATACCACTCCATAATAATTCGATAGTCTAGTGATTGGACCCTCGTCCAGAGAGGGTCGAGCTATGGATTTCACTTCCTAAATTAATGACAGATTCTGAAACTAGGAAACGATCCAGTCTAGAAGCAATATGACGGTCCCCTGTTCTTTTATTATTCCAGGTAAACCACCCAACCCCTGGAGTAATATCAACAAGACCCAAATCTTCAATGGTCTCGCAAAAAATATTGCATTCCTCCTCCAAACAATGTCTACCACCTTTTTTTTCTCCAAAGTAGCGCTAAGATTAAAATCACCTCCTACCACCCAATGCTCAAAAGGCATACGAGTTTTCAAATTGGAGAGGGTTTTTAGAAAACTACGCTTGTCACTCAAATGTTGAGGGCCATAAACATTCGTAAGTAAACCAGAGATAGGAAAACCAACCACTTTAAAAATGGCAGAGATAGAACCACGGGTTCCTTGAAAATCAGAAAGGGAAACCCGAGTCGGATCCCATAAGATACATAGACCTCTAGAAAAACCTTAAGAGTCAATACCCATACTCTCACATTGAGCCTAGATTTTACTCTTGCATTCTTGAATAAAGTTAGCCTGACATTTGGTTTCTTGTAAAAAAACAATAGTAGGATTAGTCCTTTTAATATTCTGGCAAAGAATTTTCATTTTTCTCAGGCTATTAATGCCTCGAGTATTCCAGGAAAGGAGTTTCATTAGAAAAAAAATTAAAGACCAAGATGAGCTTTGATTGTTGGATATTGACCCGAATCAACCAACCACCTTCCTACATCCGCTACTCTATGTTTATTGGATTTGCGTCTCGGTTTCTTGCCATTATCTTCACCATATTTTTTTTATTCTTTAAAGGAACCTGAATTAATGCCTAAAGAATTTGAGAATTTAGCTTTAAGAATAGCCTCTTTTAAAAGACTAACCTGTTCTTAGGGAACATAGCCTTTAACTTTATCCAAACAAGCTTTCTTAATTCCTTCAAGATCTAATTCACCTATATCCATTTCTTCTGATTCATCCAAAAAATCAGGTAGCAAGGAGGAATCCATTGCTTCAACCTCTGATCTAGCTTCTTGTTGCAATTTTCCAATATGGAAATCCTGGGATATAATTGGACATGAGGAAAGTCTTGATGATTGACCAATCTCAGATTTGGAAATATTACCCTCAGGACTTCTCAAATCCACCGACTTCCCTTCCTGTTCACTCATATTTTCAAAGGAATTAGTACTATTCATTTTCTTGGCATTATATTGATGATCTTGTTTTTGTTTCTTCGTTTGCACGAAGATACTTTAGAAAACCCAGGATTCGCTAGATCAAATACCTTGTTACCCAGAGGTTTGGGATGATTCAGAGGACATTCCCTAAACAAGTGACCATACTCATGGCACTGATGACATCTAAAGGGAACTTGTTCATAGTCCAAATATTGAAGCCATTCATCATCATCCTAGAGCAGCCTGATTTCCTTCGGGAGTGCCTTGGAAAGATCCATGTAGATACATATACGAGCATAGGCGGTATATCTTTGGGATTTTGTTTGCTCCGAAATTTTGATAAAGGATCCCAAACAATTACCCAATTCTTCTAAGATTTCAGCATCCCAATATTCCTGAGGGAGCGAATATAAACTAATCCAAACCAGAGCAATGCGCATATCTTCCTTTTCCGGAAAAAATTTCTCTTTCCAAGGACGAAGGAAAAGACCCGCAGAGTAATAAAAATATGGACCACCATCGATAATCCGATTCCGATCCTCTTGACTGATAAAGGAAATAGTTAAAAAACCCTTCGATCCTAAATGTAAATCATAATGACTTTTAGGTTTCCATGTCGAGTTAATCCACCAAATCAAATCTTTCTTCGATGGCTGCAACCCAATGAATTTCCCAATCAAAGCACGATCCGTCATAAACTGAATTTTTCCCTTATATTTGCAGACTTAACTAGCATGGAAGGAATCGCTGAAGCTTTCGGAAAGCATTGACCAGGTTTACGATCTATACTAGTAGAATCAGGCATCTCACATTGTGCTATATTAATCAAGATTTCCCCAATAGTCAAGTTACATTGGTTAGGAGGAGGACAGTTAGAGGGCTCCCTCGCCCCAATACCATTGAAAGAAACCAAGCTTTGAACACATGCTAAAAACTTCGTAGAACCTCCCACCTCACTTCTTGGAGCTCCCGTCGAATCAAAACTTCAAATTGGGAACCATGATGGTTATGAAATTATTCTGAATTGGATGAGTAATAAGTTCTGGATGTTTGTTTATAATATAATTGTTTTATATTTTATAATGTATAAAAGTTCTAACATATTTTTTTTTCATGCTATCCTATTCTTTGTTTATAGAACACACATACACACATATTATATTATCATGTTTATAATGCATGAGATAGCTAATAATTTGATAGTCATAGTAGCAATACTAATAATTATAACCTTGTCTTTGTTTTGTTGAACTCTATGTTTCCTATTTTTATAATGGTGCCTCTGCTTTTTGTTTGTTCAGGTACTTTTTCAGTTGCTGGACAATAAATTTAGTGTAAAGCTTCAAGTCCTAAGTCCCCCCCTTTTTTTGCAATATATATATGTGTGAGCATGCCCTATGGTCTGAGTGTTCGAGCTTTCGCTCTGATACCATGTGTAGTGCTCTACCTTCTAATGGCACTAAATCAGTCACTATACTATGTGTAGTGCTCTACCTTCTCTAAGGCACTAAATCAGTCACTAGGTCAAAATTGATGTACAATAGCTCATTTAGAGCTTGTTTTAAAGCTAAATTGAGTTTTGCTCTGCATCACATTTTGTTATAGTTTTTATCTATTTTGTATTTGCATTCATATCCTAGTATTCTAAATTTCCATAATGAAATATTTACAGAATTCCTAGAAATCGTGTTTCATGCTCATTGTTTCATCCATGATTTAATTTAGCATTAACATTTATAAATGTAAAGGAATAAATAAATTTGTACAAGTAGAATACCTAGATAATGTACGGCTAAAGTACTTCATTTAGCTCTCGTAGTTCCTTTCGACCAAGCCTTAGTGACCAAACTGATAAACCAACCTGCTGACCAACTCTTATCATGTTGGACCTAGGAAACCAATGGGTTTCCTAGCCCCCGAGCCCACAAACCAATAATCTCGATAGCATCTTCCCTTAGTGAAATTATCCATGCAATATCTCGATTTTGACCCCTATTGCATTAAAATTGTATATGATGTAAATATCGTTATTAAATCATGGTGAGGAGATCAAGGCCAAGGCCCTACCATGGATTTATCATTTTATGTATCGACAATTAAAATTGATGCTGATGGTTATCGTGCTAGCTAGGCACATTATTAAAATGATGCATCATGTAAACATGCAATTAATAAAAATACCCACAACTAGTTATGCCAATGCAACAAAAGAGATGGGGGCATGATTTCATAAGGAATAGGGAGGGAAAATATTCAAACCCTTGAGCCAATAGTGTTGAGATAAATGTCAATGGGAGAACCCATAAAGCTGGAAACTACCTTTTTTGTATTTTGTGCCTAATCATTTATTTCTTCCATAAATTGGTTGAGATAGTTAATGCCTTGGGGATGGAAGAGTATGGTAGTCAAATTCGTATTGGGGAAGCCACCCATTTTGGAAAATCATGTTTTTGACTTATTGGGCAAGTAAATACCAAGAAATGCTACGCAAGCCATTATTCACCCATGATCTTCCTTTCCTCAATCAGTTGGAGCTTGCTCTGCATTTTCCTTCACGTTTTTCCTGCATTTCCTTCATTTCCATGGTTGGGAAAACCCGTTTTTGTCTTGTTGATTGAATGTGCAGAATAGATTCACGATTTTGGGGTTTTAAGAGATTGTTTTTGCTCCTGTAGTTCCCAAGAACGTTTCTGAGATTGTATTTCTCTCCCAGGGGTTGATTCTCCACATATGCAATTTCGTTTTGGTTGCCAAACCATTTTCTACAAACCCATCATTTGTATTTTGTTGTTGTGCGCACCCTTGTTTTGGTCTAAAATACTTAGGAGTGGAAGAGGCACCAAATTGGCTCGATAAACCTAGTGAAGAGAGGAACCTCATAGACAGATCAAGAGGGGATAGAAAATATTCTATGCACACCCTGAAGAGCACTGGAAGGGAAGGTATGGCATGAGGGACTATGTAGTAGTGAGGGGAATACTTCCTTGTGTTGGGTGTGTAGGTATTGTGGATGCCAAGATAGATATATCTAGTGCATGTGTCCATAGCTCTATGGTTGAGCTCACTAGCTTAGCAATTCTACCTTTCCACTACCTTAGCAGCCTGATAAACCCAACTATGTTTGGATTGACTAAAATTTAATGTGTTTTTGGCTATGTGTGAGCCTGTTGTTCCCTAGTTCCTTGTGGAAATCATGCCCAACTCGGGGGTGGAAATGGTGCTGAGAGATTGATGAGCCCAATGGCCTATGGTTGGGTGGAACGTTGCAGTGACATATCTAGTTGCAGGACAACTCATTTTCAAGATAAGTATTCTCTGTGTATTTAATTTCTGCAACTATATTTGTTTAAGAATCATTATGAACATGATGAATGTGTTGAATGAGGTTTGATTCCGCTATATATTTCATGTATTATGCATGTACATGTATGTTTTATTTCAATGCATTATGTTTATGTTCATGGGGCTAGATCCCCAGTCCGATAGGGAGAGCGGTGTAGTCGGGTCCTCTCCATCATCGATATGAGGGGAGGGGACGTGACACTCCATAACTTTGCATTTCCATGGATCAATAATACAGTTTTCACAAACCAGTTCCCTTTGAATTTCCCAACTCCTCCTTGGAGTTGTCCCCCTCCCCCAAGCCTCCATTCCCCCCCCCCTTCCTAGGAATACTTTCACCTCTCAAAATCCAACTTTTCCTTACCCCTCACTCCAAAAGAACCAACCCCCTCGATAATCCCCAAACCCTTACCTATATACCATTTTCCACCTTCATTAGCCTTTTGGCTTACTCAACCACCCTCCCCAAACATTTATTACGATGGCTTATTTTACAATCTACTTCATAATAAAAGATTGTTTCTTATGTACTTATTTAGAAATTTGGTCATCCAACGATAGAGACTTATATACAACTACTCTGTAAGTCTAATCGCCACACAAAGATGAAGCTAATCGCCTTCCTTGTCTCAATTATAAAGAATATTACGTAAATGAGAAAAGCCATCATAAGGGACTTGGGGAATTTACAAAAGTCTCCAGATCATTATCAAATTTGATTGGGCACTCCCAATCTTATGTTGAATGGACGTTCTTAAAATTACTTGAAAAGTAAGAGTATTTAGACTCGGGAATCGAAAAGGACAAATTTGAATGGAAACTTCATTTTTTTAATGAAAAAATTGAATGGAAAATTAAAATTAAGTTAAAAAAGAATATATACACCTAACCTTTTTAGGTAAAATTATAATTAAGTTGAAAATTATATGCTATAATAAGGAAGCGTTGAAAAATTTAATTGTCTTTCAATGCATATATATATTCAGAATTTCAGCATACCTTAATTTTGTTTCCTTATGATTCACGGAGGGATGGTACAATGCTCATGGAAAAACAATCTTTGGAAATGAAGGTATTGATTAATGTTTGAAATAATATTTTTTTTGAAATTTTATAATATTTTGAGGAGTACTTTATTTTTTATTTTCTTTATTTTTAATTTAAATTTGGTAAAAAAATTTAACAAATCTCCTTGAGTGCAATTTACCATGGGTTGTTTAAGAAGCCTTGCATGGTTGTCTAGGAGGCCTTGCACATGGTTTTAAAATCATGTGCAAGGCCAACATATTTTTGTGGATAATTACATGGTGTTAAATTTTCCATTGATATTACATGTGCCCAGGGAATTTATCCATGTAAGCTTATTATCTTTAGTTTATGTATTTGAATAATACCTGTTAAATACATCGACACAATTAACAATCTCTGAAGTAGATAAGATTATAATCAATTAAAATAATAAGCTATTCACATTAAAGGGATCAAATCCACTCAAGAATTAGAGGGATTCCCCTACCAATCATTCTCAAGAGTGAAATGTGTAATTAATTTTTGGGTCACCAAACACTCTTTAACAACTATATCCACCTTTGTTCCCCTTTATTAATTCATAGTGTATTACACATACCTTCTTCTATATATGAAATAGGCAGTCCTATTTATATCAAATATAAAAAGTGCAATCCTTCCACACAATCCTTTAAGTCATATATATATATAGAAGTATTCATATTGAAGTTCATACTTTTTGATATCAACAAAATATTTATAATATAATATTCTCAATATAAACAATGCTTAAATTATGCGCTTGATATACAACTTATAATTTGAAATTCTTTTCATTATGAAAAACTTACATAATTAGTCCCCCCAAAAACTAAATACTAAATACATTTTCTATTCCTCAATAGTTACAAAATACATATATAACTTGAAATTTTCCATTATATAAAATATGTGAATGCATTTAGTTCCATGCGCACATTATATCAATCTACACAAATCCTTAATAAGAGCAACAAAAAAACCCATTTGTTGTTTACAAAACAAAGCAAGACATAACCAATCGCAAACCATCTTTCCTATTATATGAAGAGGTAAATCTAAAATTTCGAGCAAACATTTGACTTGCAATGATGTATGAGGGTGACCTACGCTAGGCATAAAATATTCCTACTATGAACTTGCAGTATACTGCATCTAACTGAAGAATACTATAGGCATAAGTTGACTGTTTTTTACAACAACTCATTCAACCAACGATCTGGGCTAGTTGTTGATGCAATCGATAAAAGACTGAAGTGAACTTTGACTGACACTTAACCCAGACATACTGCCAAAAGCTTCTGCAACTACAACCTACCAACACTCCCATATATTTCAGTAATATTGGAGACAAGAATCTTCATCAAGGTTTAAGTAGATATGATACAGTAAATTGAAGAGGATCTTGCGAGCTGTCAAGGATGGAAACATTAAATCACACCACAACTTAGTAAGAGTGGGTGTCCAAAGGAATGGATTGTGTGATTAACACATAGTTAGGGCACCAACTCAAACAGGGAAACACCGTAAGGGTTCCCAAAACCATACTAGAGTTGAGGCACAGTTCATATTTCCTATGCATAATAGAAACTAGAAAGAAAATTTTTAAATTCCCTTTGCCGCAATGTTTCTCTCTCATCGTTACTTTTTATGTGTGGAACTGCCAGCAACTTGGTGCTATCTCTCCAACACCTGCAACATGAAATAAATTAGAAATAAATACAGAGGATGCACATTTCGCCACACTATTAACTAAACACAATAACCTACAACCAAGAGGAATCACAACTAGCACTTCTCTTCCTATCGATTTGTTCGTAGAAAGAATTTGAAGTAATATTTTTTCTCTTCCTGTCGATTCGTTCGTAGGAAGAAATTGAAGTAATATTTTTGAAGAGTGAAGTATACGTGATCCTGCGCTCCTGCATTCCATTCTGGAAATATTTCTTCACTTGTTTTTGGGTTATCAATTGGCATTGATAGTACAGGAACCTAACTCTCCTCTAGATCCAACAAATAATGTAGATGGCAGTTTAATAATCATTTCATGAACATTAAACTTCCTCAATTTGGCTTCAATTTAAAATTAAAATATATCATGAAACACAGTAATACGTTTTCATGACCATTTAATTTTGGTTTGTAATTCTCCTAAATTCAATTTTAATTTTGTAATACAGTTCTTACAACAATATTTTGACATTGGTTGTGATTTTTATGAATTGATTATTGGTTTTAAATCAGATAAAATTTTAGTTATATTTATTACTACTACAACCAGCCAGCCATAAGTAAAGTGGAGTTTGAATGTTGACAAGAACAACCAACCATTTAGTTTTGTAAAGATAGCTGACGGGTTTATTTTGGCGGATAATTAAAATTTTTATTTATTACTTTTTACTTAATGGACGACAAAATATATTTATTACTTTCTACTTTTTAGAAGTAAAAAGTAACGTTACAACATCTACATCATAATCGACAAGTAAAAAGTAACTTTACAACATCTCCCTCATAATCGGAAATATTGTTTATAGCCGACATTTATAAGAGGAACGTTACATATCTTTACAACATCTACATAATAATCAAAAAATAAAAATTAACGTTACAACATCTCTCTCATATTCGACAATATTATTTATAGCCTAAATTTACAAGAGGAACGTTACAACATCTCCCTCATAATCGGAGATATTATTTATAGATGACATTTACAAGAGGAACGTTATGTAACTTTACATAACGTTACAAAATCTCCCCCATACTGGGTTGTAGAGCGCCTCTCGGCGCAATAATATAATTGATTTAACATTTTTTATTTAATAGTTATTCCCTTTTATCATTTTATTTTGTTTGTATGTTCTTCTTAACTTAACCGGTCAAACAAGGTGGGTACCTACTAGCACTAACTTCGGATCAGGGAATACCCACCCTTAGATGTACTAACTAACATATCCTCCCATCCTAACCTACGTCCGCATCCTCCATTTCCTTCCTTTCCTAGTACAAAAGTGGATGCCAGCTATACTGACCTCACCACATAGAACCTGAGAGTGGTAGCATCGGCTAGCTAGCGGACCTATCCTCTCCTAGGGGGCATCCGGCTGTCGTCATCACAACAACTTGGGTAGCGTGTCTCAGCATGTCCCTCCAACGACCTCGGGTATCATAGAAACATATGGTGGAACATACTTCCATCCCTCTCAACATCCTAGGTCTATACCCTATCAAAACCATACTTTGTTGCTATCGAGATTATTGGTCTGTGTCATCGTATCATCAACTTTGGTAAATAAGGCTCTCTGCAAAATAGGTACTATACCACACTTCATATCAGGTATCCAATTATTACATAGCCCCTGTGTGCTGCAGATTAGTACTTTGAAAACATACATTCATAACAATATCTCTATTCAATCATGAGTTGGTGCATATTATCAACATCATTTCCTTTCATCACATAAATCATTCAATCGATCACACCATGGGTTGGTATCCACGTACCACATCATATATATCACATTTCATCAAGGACGACAATTAAACATACAATGTCGTTATGAACAAAGGGATCTCATGATAATTACAACACAGTAACCTCATAAACATAATCATGACATCATAATTAATGTATCAACATAAGCATAATAACATCTTAAACATTGCAGCAACATATAGTCCGGTCTTCCATGTCATAAATGTGGTTTACTCAGTCGAACTGAGTCCAACATATACTAAGCAAGATGTAGCATGTCTATTTGAAAAGATGTCTAGTCAAAATATGGGGCATTACACATGTCCAATCCTCCTTTCTATATGAGTTTGGCTTTAAGAAAAAGACTAGATATTTAAAACCCGATTCGAGAGCTTCCATTTTGTATGGGAATAGAAGTTCGATATTCTCCCTTATTCTAGGGTCAAAACATAAATTAAAAAAAAAAACATATATTTCTTAGGGTTGATAACCATCCCCGAGGCTGAATAGAATGACACAATTAAGTCCTTAAAGAATGCACATTCATCAATAAAACCTTTCCACAAATACAATATGGAAAATAGAAAGAACTTTAGAAATGTTAATATCTTGAAATTTCTTATCCTTTCTAGCAAAGATGATGAGTTTTCTAAAGTCCTGGATAACAAGGAGGAACAAAAGACGGGACAACGAACAACCTTGCCAAAGCCCTCTCCTTTGTAACACCCCGGTTTTGACCCCGTTTGCATTAAATGCATATGATGTATATATTGTAATTAATCATGGTGTGGAGCTATAGGCAAAAGCCCCGCCATCGATTTAACGTTATATGTTCGGCGATTAAAATCGATGCCGATGGTATTTTGTGCTAGCCAGGAACATTATAATTTGGACATCAAGTAAATATGCATTTTAATTAAAAATACCCACAACAAGCTATGTCAATGCAACAATAATGAGAAGGGGCATGATTTCCTAAGGATAAGGGGGGGGGGGATATTCAAACCTTTGGGCCAATGGGGAAAAGCCAAATCTCAGAGGGAGAACCCATCAAAATTTCGACTACCTTTCTTGTCTCATTCACCCAATCATTTATTACTGCCAGAAATTGGTTGGGTTGGTTATGGCATGGGATGGGAAAGGTATGACAACCCAAATTCGAATTAGAGAAGCCATCATTTTTTGGGAAACGTGTTTTGACTCCTTGGGCAAGAAAAAACCCAAAAACATAGGCCATTTTATCATGCTTCCACGTTTTCATGTTTTCCTCACCATTTTTCCTTCACGTGAGCTCTCTCGGGCATCCAGAACTTCCTGTGTGTATTTTCATTCCACATTTTTGGTTGTTGGCTTTAGTTTCCCATGGATTGGAGGTCATTTTTGTAATGTCAGGGATTGGGTTGGGTTTCCTCACGTTTTTGGAGCTGCTGGTGCATTTTCCACTCACGGTTTTGTAGTTTCATTTGTTTTTACAATGGCTGTGAAGTGTTTTTGTTAGCTTCTAGTGGTTGGGATCTCTGTTGGGCATTTTGGTGTTGTTTCCACATGCCCACAGTGGGGAATTTCGTTGTTTAGTGTTTCCCAACGAGTGGGAGAACAGAGCCACGAATTTTGGGGTGTTGTTGAAGTCGTTTTGGCCACGTTAGGGCCATAAACGACTATGGAATTCGAGTTGCTCAACCTGAGTTGTTTCTACCCAGTTGCCATACCTAACTTGGTCTCTATGTTGTTTTTCCTCCAGTCCAGAACTGTTGTTGTTGTGTGCACACCGTTTGTTGGCATTTGAACTGTCTTTAGGTGTGGAAATAGGGTTTGAGCTTGCTTGACAAACCTAGTGTGTGCAGGAGCCTCACATATAGAGCTAGAAGGTTGGCTTTCTTCTTTACACCCCCTGAATAGCACAGGAAGGGAAGGCATAGCCCAAGGGATTGTGTAGCAGAGAAGGGGATGCTTCCTTGTGTTGGGTGTGTGTGGATGTTTTAGAAGTCATGCTAGTTCTGGTGCAGGTGTCCATAGCTCTTGGATTGAGCTCATTATCTTAGCAGCCAACCTTTCCATCTTTGTTATCCTGATAAACCCAATTGTGTTGGCTTGGCTGAATTTTGTGTACCCTTGGCTACATGTGAGCTTGCTAGTGTTCCCCTTATTCCTTGTGGAATCATGCCCAGATTGGGGGTGGCAGTGTTGCTGAGTGATTGATGAGCACACTGGTCTATGGTTGGGTGGAACGTTGCAACGACGTAGCTAGTTGCAGGACAAGCTTCTTCTAAGATAAGTATTCTTGTGTTTAAATCCTTGCAACTGTGTTTGTTTTATCTCTGCATCTGTATATGTGATTATGATTTAATATGAACGTGTTAAAATGTTGTGAATGACTGAATTCTGCTTCCATTGTATGTTAATTATTTATGCATCTGTGTATGTTTATTTCCAATACATTTTATTTTACGTTCATGGGGCTAGATTGCCCGGATTGTTAGCATTATAGTTGCATCCTCTCCGCCGAGTCAAGGGGCGGGGACGTGATATCCTTACTTTGAAATAAATAGTTAAAAAATCATTCACAATAATTGCAAAATTAACATGATACAAACCATAATCCAATTAATCTTTAACAACATATAAATAACAATATACCACAATTTTTATGTCAATAAATAGTTAGAAATAACATCTCTTATGCCATGGTATTCCTTATATAAAGAATATACCTTTTTTTTTACATCATCTTTTTCATCACTTAAAACAAACAAATTCAATCATTATTAATAATTTATAATACTCATTTTACTTATTTTCATAAAATACTTATTTTAAAATTAGTTTTTCAATATACATATTTCTCTCTAACCTAAAATGAACTACTTGTAATCTATTAAAATAACATAAAATGAACTACTTATGACTTCCTAAACATGCAAAACACAATTCCTCACATGATCTTGCTTGCCAAATGTGACGTTATTAGCTTTTTTGGGGCATTGCAATGGCTGGACTACCAAATCTATTTACCTATTTCTTACCTTATTTCTTTCATGTTGTCTATTTGTTGTTTTTCCATGGTTAACTTCAAAGGCACAGTGTATTATCATGGGTTGTTTTTGTTTCTTCAATTTGTTTTTTAAATTGAAGGTGGATTTCCTTTTTAGGTAGTTCATGTTTTTTCTAATATAAAATATAATTATTTTAATTATTTTTATCATTTTTTTAAATTTTAAATAAAAATTACAAATCTAAATTGTTTTACATTTTATAGCGAACCTCATGCCAGGCACATTTCTAAATATCTTATGACAGTGTTGTTTGGTGAAAGTGGCTTGTTAGATGAGAAATTTAAAAGTGCTTCCTCGTGAAGAAGTATTTCAAAGCATAAAGAAGAGGCGTCAGAAAAGCCATGATCCTAAAACTTGACTTGAACAATGCTTATGACCAAGTAAATTGGTGTTTTTCATTGTTAGTCCTTATGTAAATTGGCTTCCTTTACCTAGTCACGAGGTGGATTATGGTATATATTACTTCAGTCATTTTTGTTAAATGGTAGCCTAACATATTTTTTTTTCAAGTGTCCCAAGGATTTAGACAAGATTGTCCGCTATCTACCTTGCTTTTTGTGCTAATTATAGAGGGTTTAATAAGTACATTGATCTTAAAGGAAAAAATGGGAAAGATGTTGTTTGAAATGTATAAAGTTTGGTCGGGCCTGTTTTCATTTATCCATCTTTTGTTCGTGGATGATGTGATGCTCTTTAGGCTTGGTTCACTCCAGGAGTGGGAACAGTTCAATAGACTTCTTCGACTATTTTGTTGTTTTCATTTACTCATCTTTTGTTCGTGGAGGATGTGATGCTCTTTGGGATTGGTTCTCTCTAGGAGTGGGAACAATTCAATAGACCTCTTCAGCTATTTTGCTTGGCTTTAGGTATGTCAACAAATAATTCAAGTCAATTTTTTTCCATGAATGATGGGGAGATTGATAGTATATGATTTTTGTTGCCTTTCCAAGTTTCTCCCTTATTGGTCGGCTTGAAATACTTAGGATTTTACATCAAACCAAATGGTTACAAAATTGGCAACTAGAATTGGTTGTTAAAGAGATTTGACAAGTGAATAAACCATTGGTGCTAAAGGTGGCTTTCCCTAGGTGAAAGAATGGTGCTGGAAAAATTAGTCTTGGAAAATCTATTAGTATACTGGCTGGCTTTATGTAAAATTCCAAGATCATTCCTAACAAATATCAGAAGGGAAAATATGAAGTTTCACTTGGTGATTTGGGAGTGTTTGGCTCGACCCAAAGACATGGGGGTGGGCTCTCAAGAATATCTTCTACTTCTCAAAGGCATTGTCAGTGAAGAGTTTATGGAGCGCCTTGTTTGGAAAAAATATTTGGAGTCGATTAATAAAAAAGTAAAATATATAAAGAGATGCTCTGTATTACAATGGATTTGATGCTAGTTTTTTCAGTTAAAGGGTGTATCAAATTTATGGTCTGATTTAATGAGCTCTATAAATATCTTGAGGGACTGGCTTGCAGGGTTTCTTGGTAATGGTCATGTTGTCTGATTGGGGGAGGATGCTATATTAGGGGCTTAGTAATATTTAACTTGTCCAATTCCCTTATTATATTTTTCCATATGAAGGGGTACTTTTTTTAACTAGATTGCAGTGAACCTGAAGGGTACCAGTGGGGTCCATGGTTGGATCATGGTTGAGCAATTGGGTCTAATAATATCTCTAGGAAAAGAATGGTCGTCTTACATCCTTGGGCTCCAATGAGGAAATATTCAGCTTCTTGATGATGACGATACTTTAAAGTGGTCTTATAACGAACAAGATGGAACTATTACTGCAAAGCTTGCCTACGAGGCGCAGTTTGATGGGTTTTTGGTTGATGCAAGATGGTAGTTTTGTGGCTATTGAAAATGGAACATCCCGTAAAAAACCATCCTTTTTATATGGTTGTCCCTGGAAGACCACATTCTTACTTGGGTCAACATGATGAAAAGAGGCATATCAGGACCGAATATATGTGTTCTATGTCGTATGGGAGAATAATCAACATTTCATCTTTATGTATGATGTCATTTCTCAAAATTAGTTTGGTTCTCCATCTCTGGTGTTTGTAGGCTTTCATCATTATGGGGGGGCGATTCCTTAGATCCTTGTTTCAAAAACTGGCAAAAGGTTGCCCAAGAGTGGCTAGAGCTTCCCTACTTCATATCCTGGGATCTAGAGCCTAGGAAATTGAGAAACAAGATCATTTTTGAAAATAAAATGCTTAACAATTTTCATGTTGTTGCAATTGATCGATTAAAAAGGCACTGCGGTTTTTAAAGAGTATACAAGCGCTTTAGTTTCTCCTTCGCAAGCACCTTCTATGGTTCGCTCTACTCCATCACAAAATTATGACAAACTCAAAAGGTTTCTTTGATTGACCCTCTCAAGAAGGCCATTTCTCCTTGTGGTGTTGGTGCAATCATGTGTTTGGGGACGTTCAAGCATTCTTAAGTTGTGGATGAATTTTGGTTTGGGGTCAAACTCCAAAGGTGAACTCTTGGCCTTATGGATGCTTCTATTTTTTTTGCAAAAAGACTTAGCCTGGATGGTTTGTAGATTTTTGGGGATGCTCATGTAGTTATTGATTGGGTTGTCAATCTATGCAAAATCAATATAATTCACCTTTCATCTTGGATCAATAGTATTAGATTGTTGATTGATGGTTTTGTGGTTTTTTGGACATCTTGTTCTCCCATGTTTATCGGGAGTTCAACCATGAGCCGGACTCCCTCTTTAAAATAGATCTCCTTGTGGATGAAGGGATCTTTTTCAAAGAGCTTTGGATTGATGGGAAGCTCATTTCCTAGGACCATTTAGGAATCTTTCACCTCTAATGGGCCTGCTGGTTTTTTTCTCTTTCTTTTGTTTGGGCCCTATGCTATTTGGGTCCTACTTTTTGTATCTTGTTTCTATTTGACTTTGGTCTCGTTTGGTTTTAGAAAACTTTTTCTATTCTATCTATAACCGGTTTTGTGTTCTTGTTTCTTTGTGCGAGGTGTTTCTCCCCTTTTAATTAATAGTATAGGGTTTTTTTTTTTAAATACACATATGAGAACGTCAACAGATAAGTATGATGTTCAATATGTACAACAATGCATTTATTATTCATGTTGTGAGAATCGCAATGATTGAATTGACCATCAGACCCAACAATCCACAACTCTTCTGGTGTACATACTGAGAAAGTTGATCAGTGATAACCATCGGCCAAAAATATTTTACATGCAGCAGAGTAATAAATGATGTGATTGCAGCACTGTGGGCCATTGGATCTCAAACAGGTTGAGATGCAAGGGCCCATAATGCTGCTGTCGCGGAATTTATTACTCTCCTGCATGTTGAATATTGTAATTTGTTCCCCATAACTATCACCTACCTTATTCATCCATCCGAAGAAAATGCAAAAAAAAAAGTCTATCAAAGTAAACATCGTTTAGAGCATTTAGACTGGTATGCTTGTTTCAAAGTTGCGTGACAGGACATCTTACCATAGAACTTCCATACCTGCAAAGCAACTTCAGAGGTTGTAAACCTGTACAGAGTACAATACTAAATGTCATCCACTTATGATCTCTCGTCATCAACTGCAACTGCATCTCAACGTGTTCACGAATCACGAGGCCTCTGCACTTTGATTTCCTGCTCTTTCACCAAACAAATGAATAAGATTTCAGTGGACTGTTTGACATTAATTATTAGTAATGGCATTTACTTCATTATTCATGGCAATAATGGCATTAGTTGTGCATTTAACAATCATAAGATTTATTTAAAAAAAATGTAAGATTGATTGAAAATGAAACATAAATGAGTAGGTCCTAATGCCTATTCAAGATTTTTTTTGGAGGAAAAAAACAATTGTCGTTATACATAATTCAAAAATCTGATTTATGCACTGATAGATTTATGGAGGGCTGAATAGAAGACTAATTTGACATTTCGTACAACATTATTTTCTCTTTTAGAGCGTATTTGACAGGTGAAATAAACTTTTAACATATAAATAATATAGACATTATAGTAATAAGTGTCTTAAAAAAATATAAAGAATAAACCAATAAGACCTAGTTTTGTACACAAAAATCATCAGGCAAAATTCTTGATAATTGTGTAGCTTGTCCTTTATAGTGTAGAGGTTAAATCCACATGTCACAGATCTAAAACTGAAATGTGTTTGCTTCATATGTAAACAATGGATATCACTGCCATTTTATTTGCATTTTGTAACATATGTATCATGTACATAAGTAAAAACTAACATTACAACATCTCTCTCATAATTGACAATATTATTTATAGCCGACATTTACAAGAGGAACGCTACAACATCTCCCTCATAATCATAAATATTATTTATAGCCGACATTTACAAGAGGAATGTTACGTAACATTACATAACATTAAAAGATCTCCCCCATACTGGGTTGTAGAGCGCCTCTTGGTGCAATAATATAATTGCTTTAACATTCTCAGTTATTTAATAGTTATTCCCTTTTATCATTTATATTTTGTCTGTATGTTCTTATTAACTTAACCGATCAAACAAGGTGGGTACCTACTAACACTAACTCCGGATCAGGGAATACCCACTCTCAATAGTACTAACTAACATATTCTCCCATCCTAACCTACATCTACATCCTCCCTTTCCTTCCTCTTCTAGTACAAAAGTGGATGCCAACTATACTGACCTCACCACATAATAACGAAACATAAATTATCTGAATTTGATCAAATGCATACCTATCATATTTTCCAACTACAACTTATATGATTATTCGACATGTTACGTATTTGTATATTGATACTAGCGTGCATGTGCAAGGTGTGCATGCATGGCCAGTACATGCACAGGTCTATATCATATTTCCTATGCATAACCGCTAACTAATACTAATAATCCTTCACGCAAACATAACAAGTATTCGTATATAATATAATTACTTTAACATTCTCAGTTATTTAATAGTTATTCCCTTTTATCATTTATATCTTATTTTTATGTTTTTATTAACTTAACCGGTTAAACAAGGTGGGTACCTACTACCACTAACTCCGGATCAGGGAATACCCACCCTCAATAGTACTAACTAACATATCCTCCCATCCTAACCTACATATGCATCCGCCCTTTCCTTCCTTTGCTAGTACAAAAGTGTATTCCAACTATACTGAGCTCACCACATCGAACTTGAGAGCAGTAGCGTCGGCTAGCTAGCAGACCTAGACTCTCCTAGCAGGCATCTGACTGTCGTCATCACAACAACTTGGGGAGTGTGTCTCAGCATGTACCTCCCACAACCTCAGGTATCATAGAAACATAGGGTGGAACATACTTCCATCCCTCTCAACATCCTTGGTCTATACCCTAGCAAAACCATACTTTGTTGCTACCGAGATTATTGGTTTGTGTCATCGTATCATCAACTTCAGTAAATAAGGCTCTCTGCAAAATAGGTACTATACCACACTTCATATCAGGTATCCAGTTATTACATAGCCCCTGTGTCCTGCATATTAGTACTTTGAAAACATACATTCATAACAATATCTCGATTCAATCATGAGTTGGTGCATATTATCAACATCATTTCCTTTCATCACATAAATCATTCAATTGATCACACCATGGGTTGGTATCCACGTACCACATCATATATATCACATTTCATCAAGGACGACAATTAAACATACAATGTCGTTATGAACAAAGAGATCTCATGATAATTACAACACGGTAACCTCACAAACATAATCATGACATCATAATTAATGTATCAGCAAAAGCATAATAACATCTTAAACATAGCAACAACATATAATCAGGTCTTCCATGTCATAAATATGGTTTACTTAGTCGAACTGAGTCCAACATATACTAAGCAAAATGTAGCATGTCTATTTGAAAAGATGTCTAGTCAAAATATGGGGCATTACACATGTCCGATCCTCCTTTCTATATTAGTTTGGCTTTAAGAAAAGACTAGATATTTAAAACCCAATTCGAGAGCTTCCATTTTGTATGGGAATAGAAGTTAGATATTCTCCCTTATTCTAGGATCAAAACATAAATTAAAAAAAAAAACATAGATTTCTCGGGGTTGATAACCATCCCTGAGGCTGAATAGAATGACATACTTAAGTCCTTAAAGAATGCACATTCATCAATAAAACCTTTCCACAAATACAATATGGAAAATAGAAAGAACTTTAGAAATGTTAATATCTTGAAATTTCTTGTCCTTTCTAACAGAGATGATGAGTTTGCTAAAGTCCTGGATAACAAGGAGGAACAAAAGAGGGGACAACGAACAACCCTGCCAAAGCCTTCTCCTTTGTAACACCCCGGTTTTGACCCTATTTGCATTAAATGTATATGATGTGTATATTGTAATTAATCATGGTGTGGAGCTATAGGCAAAATCCCTGCCATCGATTTAACGTTATATGTTCGGTGATTAAAATCAATGCCGATGGTATTTTGTGCTAGCCAGGCATATTATAATCTGAACATCATGTAAATATGCATTTTAATTAAAAATACCCACAACCAACTATGTCAATGCAACAATAATGAGAAGGGGCATGATTTCCTAAGGATAAGGTGGGGAGGGGGGTATTCAAACCTTTGGGCCAATGGGGAATAGCCAAATGTCAAAGGGAGAACCTATCAAACTGTCAATTACCTTTCTTGTCTCATTCACCCAATCATTTATTACTGCCAAAAATTGGTTGGGTTGGTTATTGCATGGGATGGGAAAGGTATGACAACCCAAATTCGAATTGGAGAAGCCATCAATTTTTGGGAAACAAGTTTTGACTCCTTGGGCAAGCAAAAACCCAAAAACGTAGGCCATTCTACCATGCTTCCACGTTTTCCTTACCATTTTCCTTCACGTGAGCTCTCTCAGGCATCTAGAACTTCATGTGTGTGTTTTCATTCCACGTTTTTGGTTCTTGGCTTCAGTTTCCCATGAATTGGAGTTCGGTTTTGTAATGCTGGGGATTGGGTTGGGTTTCCTCACGTTTTTGGAGCTGCTGGTGCATTTTCCACTCACGATTTTGTAGTTTCATGTGTTTTTACCATGGCTTTGAAGTATTTTTGTTAGCTTCTAGTGGCTGGGATCTCTGCTAGGAATTTTGGTGTTGTTTCCACATGCCCACGGTGGGGAATTTCGTTGTTTAGTGTTTCCCAATGAGTGGGACAACAGAGCAACGAATTTTGGGGTGCTGTTGAAGTCATTTTGGCCACGTTAGGGCCATGAACGAATCTGGAATTCGAGTTGCTCATCCTGGTTTGTTTCTACCCAGTTGCCATACCCGATTTGGTCTCTGTGGTGTTTTTCCTTCAGTCCAGAACTGTTGTTGTTGTGTGCAGAGCATTTTTTGGCCTTTGAACTATCTTTGGGTGTGGAAATAGGGTCTGAGCTTGCTTGACAGACCTAGTGTGTGTGCAGGAGCCTCACAGACAGAGCTAGAGGGCTAGCTTTCTTCTTTACACCTCCTGAATAGCACTATAAGGGAAGGCATAGCCCGAGGGACTGTGTAGCAGAGAAGTGGATGCTCCCTTGTGTTGGGTGTGTGTGGATGTTTTAGAAGTCAGGCTAGTTCTGGTGTAGGTGTCCATAGCTCTTGGATTGAGCTCACTATCTTAGCAGCCAACCTTTTCAGCCTTGTTATCCTGATAAACCCAACTGTGTTGGCTTGGCTAAGTTTTGTGTATCCTTGGCTACGTGTGAGCTTGCTAGTGTTCCCCTTATTCCTTGTGGAATCATGCCCAGCTCGAGGGTGGCAGTGTTGCTGAGTGATTGATGAGCACACTGGCCTATGGATGGGTGGAACGTTGCAGCGAAGTAGCTGGTTGCGGGACAAGCTTCTTCTAAGATAAGTATTCTTGTGTTTAAATCCTTGCAACTGTGTTTGTTTTATCTTTGCATCTGTATATGTGATTATGATTTAATATGAATATGTTAAAATGTTGTGAATGATTGAATTCTGCTTTCACTGTATGTTAATTATTTATGCATCTGTGTATGTTTATTTCCATTGCACTTTATTTTACATTCATGGAGCTAGATTGCCCGAATTGTTAGCATTATAGTCGCGTCCTCTCCATCGAGTCAAAGGGCGGGGGCAAGTATTCTTGTGTTTAAATCCTTGCAACTGTGTTTGTTTTATCTTTGCATCTGTATATGTGATTATGATTTAATATGAATATGTTAAAATGTTGTGAATGATTGAATTATGCTTTCACTGTATGTTAATTAGTTATGCATCTGTGTATGTTTATTTCCAATGCACTTTATTTTACATTCATGGATCTAGATTGCCCGAATTATTAGCATTATAGTCGCGTCCTCTCCGTCGAGTCGAAGGGCGGAGACGTGACATCCTTACTCTGAAAAAAATAGTTGAAAAATCATTCACAACAATTGCAAAATTAGCATGATACAAGCCATAATCCAATTAATCTTTAACAACATATAAATAATAGTATACCACAAATTTTATGTCAATAAATAGTTATAAATAACATCTCTTATGCCATGGTATTCCTTATATAAAGAATATACGTTTTTTTTACATCATCTTTCTCATCACTTAAAGCAAACAAATTCAATCATTATTAATAATTTATAATACTCATTTTACTTATTTTCATAAAATACTCAATTTACTTATTTTCATAAAATACTTATTTTAAAATTAGGTTTTCAATATACATATTTCTCTCTAACCTAAAAAGCTACTTGTAATTTACTAAACTAACATAAAATGAACTACTTATGATTTACTAAACATGCAAAACACAATTCTACACATGATCTTGCTTGCCAAATGTGACGTTCTTAGCTTGTTTGGGGCATCGCAATGGGTGGACTACCAAATCTATTTACCTATTTCTTTCATGCTGTCTATTTGTTGTTTTTCCATGGCTAACTTCAAAGGGACAGTGTATTATCATGGGTTGTTTTTGTTTCTTCAATTTGTTTTTTAAATTGAAGGTGGATTTCTTTTTTAGGTTGTTTATGTTTTTTTAATATAAAATATAATTATTTTAATTATTTTATCAATTTTTAAAATTTTAAATAAAAATTACAAATCTAAATTGTTTTACATTTTATAGCGAACCTCATGCTAGGCACATTTCTAAGTATATCTTATGACAATGTTGTTTGGTGAAAGTGGCTTGTTAGATGAGAAATTTAAAAGCGCTTCATCACGAAGAAGTATTTCAAAGCATAAAGAAGAGGCGTCAGAAAAGCCATGATCTTAAAACTTGACTTGAACAATGCTTATGACTGAATAAATTGGTGTTTTTTTACGTTTAGTCCTGATGTAAATTGGCTTCTTTTACCTAGTCACGAGTTGGATTATGGTATATATTACTTCAATTATTTTTGTTAAATGGTAGCCTAACATATTTTTTTTCAAGTGTCCCAAGGCTTTAGACAAGGTTGTCCGCTATCTACCTTGCTTTTTGTGCTAATTATAGAGGGTTTAATAAGTACATTGATCTCAAAAGGAAAAATGGGAAAGTTGTTTGAAATGTATAAAGTTTGGTCGGGCCTGTTTTCATTTATTCATCTTTTGTTCGTGGATGATGTGATGCTCTTTGGGCTTGGTTCTCTCCAGGAGTGGGAACAGTTCAATAGACTTCTTCGGCTATTTTGTTGTTTTCATTTACTCATCTTTTGTTCGTGGATGATGTGATGCTCTTTGGGCTTGGATCTCTCTAGGATTGGGAACAATTCAATAGACTTCTTCACCTATTTTGCTCGGCTTTAGGTATGTCAACAAATCATTCAAGTCAATTTTTTTCTATGAATGATGGGGAGATCAATAGTATACGATTTTTGTTGCCTTTCCAAGTTTCTTCCTTATTGGTCAGCTTGAAATACTTGGTCTTTTACATCAAACCAAATGGTTACAAAATTGGCAACTAGAATTGGTTGTTAAAGAGATTTGACAAGCGAATAAACCATTGGTGCTAGAGGTGGCTTTCCCTAGGTGAAAGAATGGTGCTGGCAAAATTAGTCTTGGAAAATCTATTAGTATATTGGTTGCCTTTATGTAAAATTCCAAGATCAGTCCTAACAAATATCAGAAGGGAAAAGATGAAGTTTCACTTGGTGATTTGGGAGTGTTTGGCTCGACCCAAAGACATGGGGGTGGGATCTCAAGAATATCTTCTACTTCTCAAAGGCGTTGTCAGTGAAGAGTTTATGGAGCACCCTATTTGGAAAAAATATTTGGAGTCGATTAATAAAAGTAAAATATATAAAGATATGCTCTGTATTACAATGGATTTGATGCCAGTTGTTTCAGTTAAAGGGTGTATCAAATTTATGGTCAGATTTAATGAGCTCTATAAATATCTTGAGGGACTAGCTTGCATGGTTTCCTGGTAATGTTCATGTTGTCTAATTGGGGGAGGATGCTATATTAGGGGCTTAGTAATATTTAACTTGTCCAACTCCCTTCTTATATTTTTACATATGAAGGGGTACTTTTTTTAACTAGATTGCAGTGAGCATGAAGGGTACCAGTGGGATCCATGGTTGGATCATGGTTGAGCAATTAGGTCTTCCTTGGGCTCCAATGAGGAAATATTCAGCTTCTTGACGATAATGATACTTTAAAGTGGTCTTATAACGAACAAGATGGAACTATTACTGCAAAGCTTGCCTATAAGGCACAGTTTGATGGGTTTTTGGTTGATGCAAGATGGTAGTTTCGTGGCTGTTGAAAATGGAACATCCCGTAAAAAACCATCCTTTTTATATGGTTGTCCCTGGAAGACCACATTCTTACTTGGGACAACATGATGAAAAGAGGCATATTAGGCCCAAATATATGTGTTCTATGTTGTATGGGAGAAGAATCAACATTTCATCTTTATGTATGATGTCATTTCTTGAAATTAGTTTGGTTGTCCATCTCTGGTGTTTGCAGGCTTTCATCGTTATTGGGGGGCGATTCCTTAGATCCTTATTTCAAAAACTGGCAGAAGGTCGCCCAAGAGTGGCTAGAGCTTCCCTACTTCATATCCTGGGAGCTAGGAAACTGAGAAACAAGATCATTTTTGAAAATAAAATGCTTAACAATTTTCATGTTGTTGTGATTGATCGATTAAAAAGGCATTGCGGTTTTTAAAGAGTATACAAGTGCTTTAGTTTCTCCTTCGCAAGCACCTTCTATGCTTCGCTCTACTCCATCACAAAATTATGACAATCTCAAAAGTTTTCTTCGATGGACCCTCTCAAGAAGGCCTTTCTCCTTGTGGTGTTGGTGCAATCATGTGTTTGGGGGCGTTCAAGCATTCTTAAGTTGTGGATGAATTGTGGTTTGGGGTCAAACTCCAAAGGTGAACTCTTGGCCTTATGGATGCTTCTATTTTTTTGCAAAAAGACTTAACCTGGATGGTTTGTAGATTTTTGGGGATGCTCGTGTAGTTATTGATTGGGTTGTCAATCTATGCAAAATCAATATAATTCACCTTTCATCCTGGATCAATAGTATTAGATCGTTGATTAATGGTTTTGTGGTTTTTTGGACATCTTGTTCTCCCATGTTTATCGGGAGTTCAACCATGAGGCAGATCCCCTCTTTAAAAGAGCTCTCCTTATGGATGAAGGGTTAATTTTCAAAGAGCTTTGGGTGGACGTGAATCTCATTTCCTAGGACCATTTAGGAATCTTTCACCTCTAATGGGCCTCCTGGGTTTTTTCTCTTTCTTCTATTTGGGCCCTATGCTATTTGGGTCCTACTTTTTGTATCTTGTTCCTGTTCGACTTTGGTCTCTTTTGGTTTTAGCAAACTTTTTCTATTCTATCTATAACCGGTTTTGTGTTCTTGTTTCTTTGTGCGAGGTGTTTCTCCCCTTTTATTTAATAGTATAGGTTTTTTTTTTGAAAAAAAATACACATATGAGAAAGTGAACAAATAAGTATGATGTTCAATATGTACAACAATGCATTTATTATTCGTGTTGTGAGAATCTCAATGATTGAATTGACCGTCAAACCCAACAATCCACAACTCTTGTGGTGTACATACTGAGAAAGCTGATCAGTGACAACTATCTGCCAAAAATATTTACATGCAGCAGAGTAATAAATGTTGCGACTACAGCATTGTGGGCAGTTGAATCTCAAACAAGTTGAGATCCAAAGGCCCACAATGCTGCAACAGCAGCATTTATTACTCTCCTACATGTTGAATATTGTAATTTGTTCCCATAACTATCACCTACCTTATTCATCTATCCAAAGAAAATGCAAAAAAAAAAAAAGGTCTGTCAAAGTAAACATCGTTTAGAGCATTTAGATTGATATCCTTGTTTCAAAGTTGTGTGACATGACATCTTACCACATAACTGCCATACGTGCAAAGAAACTTCAGACGTTAGTGGGATATCGGCAAACCAAAACGCCCCGTTTTCTCCCAATCGGCTTTCTTGAAAACCGCTTCCTCGCTCCAACTGTTGTCGTTGTCCTCTGCCCAAATCAAATCATAATCATGCCTGCAGGGTAGTGTTGTCATGTACTTCCTATGTGAGTAGTTATGAGGTAAGAGCTTTTGGGTTATCGTGTTTGTATGTTAATGGTCGGGGCACCACAGGGATCAAATTTGAAGGGCAGGGTCCCATTTCACTTTGAAGGGCTGTGAGATATTGAACCCTTCATAGTTGACATGTAAAAATAAATCCTTCTTTTCATTTGAAAATGTAAAAGTACATCAAAATTTCAGTTCCTTTAAACACCAGACAGATTTCAAAGAGTTCTTTGACTTGAAGCACTGTGGTAACACCAAGTGGGGTAACCTCTTATCAAGGCCTGGTCTATGCAAGTAGTTTCAGAAAGGTACATAACATTACAAGAAGAAAGGTACATAAGATTACAAGAAGAGAGACCCATAGCAACAATACTATCTGATAATCAACTGGGCATCCTTGTCAACTGAGCATTCCTAATTCGTTCTTTTTAAGGGATGGTTTAAAGGCAGTGAAAGGTAATATAAGTCCAGACTCTAAAGGTGCTCATAAACAAAGAAAAACACTAGTGGTTAGGAACTCGAGAGATGCAAAGCCATAGCGAAGCGAACCAACAGGCTAACCAACACGCCTAAGTCGACGAGGCCAACTTGTGGAATACAATGGTAGTGAACTCTGAGCCAAGACTCCTGATCAGAGAGGGTACACCAACCATCAATGCCATCACTAGAGAAGAAAAAACCAGAAACAATGATCAAAGAAATAATATCAAGGTTATAATATCCATCCTTTGACTTGATTAAGGTTATAATATCAATCTTATCGATTCAAACATCAAATATATCAGGGACCAAGGTTCACCACTTTTACATAAAACTTTGACAAGATTTTGAGTATATATGTTTTATCATGAATTTTGGAATTTTATCATGAATCTTGGAATTTTACTATATAGAGGTTTAGGTAAATCTCCAAGTTTCTGCCCATTTTCAAGATCATGAAATGACTTGGAAATTTGGAATCCTTAAAAAGTTAAATGAATGGAGTGTCCACAGAAAAAGCCTAGATCTACTAAACATCAAATCTACTGCCACCGCAGTAAATAGCATGCAGCAAGCTAAATAGTGCTGAGTCTGCTGACGAAGAAAAAAAAGAAAAAACTTTTGCGCAAATTGACGGCACATTATCCAAATGAGCCCTTTCAAATAAAACAACCTTTAATAAACAAATATAGAGCAAATTATTCAAAACGATTACGGTCAAAGAAAAAACACTATATAAACAAAATTTACAATTATTTTATAAAAATAGCAGTATCCTGGCTTCTTCGAAAAATAACGCTATAAAAACAAAATTGACCAAATTAGAATAATTTTACAATTATTTTATAAAAAAGGCAATACCCTAAGCTGGTTTTTTCTCTTATTTTTCGAATTAGATCAAACATTGAGGATAATTAGTGGAATTGAACTTAATTAGATGCAAGAAGAATAAGGATATTGAACTACAATGAATTAATTTAGACATTTAAATGTAATTTGAGTTTATTACTTTGATAAGCTTTTTTACTTGATAATTTGTGGTGGAGAAAATTATGAAAAAAATTACTTTTAACTATTTTTCTTAATATCAGATTTTATCATTATAGAGCTATTTAAATACATTCTGTTACACTGAAAAAATTAATTAGCTTATTGGGCAAGCTTTAATAAAAGCTTAGCTTAAAATCCAACAACTTATTGTACAGCTACCTTCCCATTAAAACTTGAGCAGCATGCTAATTAATTTTCACCCTATTACAGACCGGTGGTCAAGAGTTGGTACTTTGGTGCTTTTCATAACATGTTTTTTTTTAAAGAAATGCCTTTTTTTATTGAAAAAAATAGCTATGCTGTTTAAAAATGACCCAAGTAGAACTAACAATTGAGCTAGTGGCTATGCTGTTTAAAAATGAACTGAGTAGAACTAACAGTTGAACCAGTGGTTAAAAAAATGTGCGGTTTATGTGGAGATCATAAGGTTGCTCGGTAAAAGCCACTGGATATAATTTTGATAAATTGTAAAGTTCTCAAGCTTTAAAAAAAATAACTACTCATGATAAACTTCAAAGTTCTCAAGCTTAAATAAAAAAACTACTCATTTCAATTTCAACTAAATTTTACTAGTTTTAATTTCCAATTCATGATGTAAAAAATAAAATTATACATAAGAAACAAAATCAAATATTATTTTGTTAAATTTATTTTTTTTAACTTTAAAATAAGAACGCCTTATATATTTTTCAGACAAGAATATCACAAACATGTTGTCGGACTCGGGAGTGGATTTAATTAAATACTTTGGATATTAGGTTTTCACTTCGAAATATATCGAAGACACCTACTATTATTTAATTTCTGAAAGAAATTTCTTGAGATTCCGGGATCTTCCGAATGAGGTTTCCTGAAAGAGTTTGAAACCAATTTCGCATCTAGAATTTAGGGACATTTTACTGAAGAGTAGAATTTGCTTTATAGATTAACCAATACTAGGTTGCGCAAGTAATATTTAAGTTATAAATAAAACCAATAAATAAATAAAAAACCATACAACATCCAATCCGTACAAAAGCTCTCGTAATTACTGAGATTTCCCACATTCAGTCGGAGACATAATCACAGACACTCACGACTAATGCTCTCAGCTCAAAACCCTATATTCTTAACTGCGCACATCCATGTTTCACTTCTTAAAATTCAGAAATAAAAACGCAGATAAAAAGATCATATAATACATATTTCAAATTTACAGTCTCCCTAAGCGGCCTATTTCTTTGTAATAATGACAACTTCAGACGAATTTGGGTGCGTAGCATTGTCTCCTGACAGGTTGTCTTGTGATTTGACATCGAGTAAGCTATCTACCGGATTCCGGAGTCTTCCTTACCTTTCCTTTATTGTAAGTCTTTAAGAAACATAAAGGAATATAGAGGGTTAATAACTAAGGTGCTGACACCTGGTAAAACATTATGGATTTTTTTTACCACTGCCATTTTTCTTAAAGACTAAGTACATGAAATTAAAGATTAAGTACATGAAATGTTTCTTTTTTAAATAAATCAATAAATAAGATAAAAACACTTAATAAACAAGATAAAAGCACTCAATCAGAAATGACTATTAGAGTAGTTTGCTTGTTATTTTTGTAAAAGAAAACACAAATCCACTCATAAGAAAATATTTTAAAACACTAAAATAAATAAATATATTAAAAGTTAAAACATCTTTAAAATTAAATCATTAATTTTACAAATACATATTATATTAAATTCTACTCCTCCATACATGAGTCTATTGTAAATATGATTAATATTTTAATCATTTTTTTCCACGTAAAGGGAAAAACCAGTCCCTTGCTATTTCTATTAGAAATCAAAGGAGACTTTTACATTCATAAGGATAGTTACCAACTAGTTCTATACATCAACATTCAAATTATCACCCTCGCTAACCATAGTTGCCCCAAAAGTCGAAATATACTAGTACATCCCACATACTTGACCATATCAATATATACTATCAATACTAAGTATTACAAGTTCGAATGACAAAACATAGCCAATTCCCCAAAAAAAAGTACCAGGATAGTCTATCTTTTACCATACTAATAGTATCTGGTACTTCTACAAGATACCCTACAGCCCTCCAAATATTCTTCAATAATAATGTGACCTTCAATTCTCCTAAGGCCTCTTTTGGATAGCCGATCAGCAGTAGTGTTGTGCTCCCTATGATGATGCTGAAAATATAATTGCTGAAAAGTATCAATAATGTCAGCAGTCCTGTTGAGCCATCCTTGAAGTTTGATGTTCCGAATGGGATGTACCTTATTGGCCCAGCCAATTATAGCCATTGAATCACCCAGTATGCTTATGTGATCAATGTTCAATTCTCTCGCCAATCTGAGTAATGCCCACAATGCCACCAGTTCAGCCTTCGTATTTGTACCTGCTCCCATTCCCAACCAGAAATGAAAGTGATGATTTTTTGCCACAGTCAGTGTCCCCCCTCTGACAC
>LPNX010711129.1:153215-203069 GCA_001517045.1 Pseudotsuga menziesii | reverse complement strand
TCCTCTACCTAAATTTCTTATATGTATTTATTTCTAATTTTTAAGTTGGTATGAAATTGTGCTAAAAGCATGGGGCATGTTGCTAATTGAGTTATTAAACAGAGGGCCAGCACAATAGTTCTAAATGTACATAGGCATTCTTTGATTGTTCATTGACGGTCAATAGTGGTTTCAGCTAGTTCTCTTTGTTACGGAGTTGATCTTCTGATATGTATGATAAAGCGACCATTATTTGTAACATTTAAATGATCTAAAATCCAGTTAGCAATGAGACCACTGAACTTTTCGAGGAGCAAATTCTATAGTATTTCTAGGCAATGTTGCCAAAATAGCTCTAAAGAAAAACTGAAATGTTTAATCGAACAATAGCTATTTTTCTCTGAAACTTGCATGTTGAATATAAACTTACTACACATTCTAATGTAGGCTTAGATCATCTTTTTCTTATGAGATACCAATGATGATCGGAATATGATCTTAAAGCTTAATGGACACAACCTGGGAGAAGTACCAGATTATCAAAATCTAAAGAAATTGTGGCAAAACCTAAAATGATAGCAACAAACACATGGAATTCAGTCTGGGCACAAATAATCCCGAGGAACAAATAATTGTTTTTTGTTAGTCTAAAAAATAATATTCAGAATATCACTTTTTGAAATTTGTTCAAGTATTATTGGAGTAAAGCAAAGCAAGCAACTGTATTATTGGAGTAGATATTACTTTTGCAAGGCTTTATCATGTGCTGTAGCTAGGTATTTTTTAAATATTTAAAAAAAAAAAAATTCCCTGCCGTCGCTTAAGCGACGGCTATAGATGTCGCTTATCCGACGCTTTCTCTTGATATTCATCTCTTAAGCGACGGTCCTTTATGTCGCTTATCTGATGCTTGCTCTTGATATTCATCGCTTAAGCGATGGTTATTTATGTCGATTATTCGATGCTTACTCTTTATAGCCATCATTTAAGCGACGGTTATTCCTGTCGCTTATCCGACTCCTAACCGTTATTTCCGTCGCTTATCCGATGGCCATTCTGTCGCTTTACCGACGGTATGAAGGCTATTTTCTCAAAAAAATTTCACTATCGCCGAAGATATTCTGTCGCTTAAGCGACGCTTTACATTTAACCGACGATTACTTAGGTGTCGCTTAACCGACGGTTACTTAGGTGTCGGATAACCGACGACAAGTTTCCGACGCTTAAAAAAAAATCAAAGTGTCGTACATGCGGCAAGCAAGTGTCGAAAATTCGACATGACGGCCATCGGATTTTTGGTCGAAATGTAGTAGTGGCAATTACGTGACCTTCTTGTGTTTGTACTCCACCCAAAACTTCGTTGCATGCATCAGTGCATACAACGTAATATTTTTTTAGATCTTCTATTTTTAAAATGGGTGCAGTGGTTAATAGTTCTTTTAATTTATTAAAACTTTCTTCGCGTTTTTTATGCCAGACAAATATTTTGCACTTTTTTTGTAATGGTGTTATAGGATTTGCAATTTTTAAAAATCCTTCTATAAATTTCCTGTAATAACCTATTATTCCCATAAATGATCATACACCAGTTAAGTCCTTAGGGATAGGCCAATAAATTATTGCATTAATCTTATTTGGGTCTACCAATATTCCTTCTTTAGATATCACGTGCCCTAGATATTGTATCTTATCTTTATAAAATTCATACTTATTAAACTTAGCATACAGGTTATGCTATCTTAAAACTTGTAGTATTATCTGCAAGTGTTCGTCATGTTCTTCTTTTTTTTTAGAATAAATTAATATGTCATCTATAAATATGACTACAAATTTATCTAAGTATTTTCTTAGGACACTGTTCATTAAGCACATAAAAGTTGCTGGAGCGTTTGTTAGCCCAGAGGGCATAGCCACAAACTCATAGTGCCCGTATCTAGTTCTGAAAGCAGTCTTAAAAATATCTTCATCTTTAATTTTGACTTGATGATATCCAGATCTTAAGTATATTTTTGAAAATATCTCCGCTCTGCGTATCTGATCAAACAGATCATCGATGCGGGGTAGAGGATACCTATTTTTAATTGTCATTTTATTTAGTTGATGGTAGTCTATACATAAACGTAATGTACCATCTTTCTTCTTGACAAATAAGATAGGTGCTCCCCAGGGGGATACACTTGGTCTTACATAAATTTTTTCTATTAGTTCTTGCAATTGTGGTGCAGGTGGGTCGATCAAAACCAACCCCAACTAGCACTTCCAGGATCTAGGGCTCCTACACTTATCAGGACTGCCCAATTTAGCCTAATGCCAAATTCTGCTCCAAAAATTGCCTCCTTGCAATTTTTCCTTCGCAAGGGCCATCCCGCAACTCTCTTTCTGCTACAGAGTTTCCGCAGTTAGGTTGTGGGATGCGGGATCTCAAACACCCAATGTTGCTCTCCGCAACTTTCTTTCCACAATGGCCTTCCCACAAGCAGGTTGCGGGATGTGAGATGCGAAATGCCAACTTCCCAAAGTTGCTCCCCCGTAACTTCCTCTCCACAACTTTTCCTCTGCAATTCTCCTAGATGTTAGATCTTTACGGTATTCACTCCGACCATTGATCTACTTTTGGGGAGGACCTCTCAGATCTCTGTGGATATGTTAACTTCCTCTCAACTTCCGTTGCGGGATTCTCCTGGACCGTTAGATCTTTATTTGTGGACTCAATTTCTACCTTTCATTCTCTGCAAAAACCCGTTAATGGCAGAAAATATGCAGGTTGCACCGATTGGTCATGGAATTGATAAGTCCAGCTTGCAATTGTCCCGATTCTTTAGCATAACACTCTTATCTATGCACCTACACTCTACTTCAACTATTCAAGCAAGAAATTGATGCGTGAATACAGTAACTTCTCAGAAATACACAAATGTTCAGGAAAACACCGAAGTCGGCTCTGTAAGATACAAAGTTCAACACAACACATGCATAAAGGCTAACAACCTTATAAACACACGGTTAATCCTTCTATTGGTAAACACAGGAAAGTGTGCACAACTTGGATCTCTCTCTTTCTGATTCTTCAAAATATTTACAAGTAGGAACCAGAAACTGGTCTGTCCTCTTCCCTGCAAACTCAGAATTGTAATGTTGAAGAGAAAAAACCCCTCTACATCTCTAAACTGTTTATTTATGCTAAACTGCTACCCTTATCTGAAGTGGTCCTGCAAGAGAAAACAAACACTACGATGCATGATGAAAATGTCCTTGTCTAAAACAAACTATCGGCGGCTTGATCTCCACACAGGGAGTCGTGATCTGCAATGATTCCCTACGTCGCTAATCAGAATATGAATCAGGACAAAAAAGTTACAAAATATGCCACAACATGTGACCAACTCATCACATTCTGGCATGCCACGATGCTCTTGCATCAAACTTGCAAGGTAGAAAAATTATGAACCCTTGTTCATTAGATCAACTACAGTGAAACCCTTGGCTTCCAACTCTGCAGTGCTCATCCAAGTAGAATGTTCTGTTGGTCGCTTCTTCCATTTGGACAAATACTCTAGATAATCCTTCTTCCTTTTACTCTTTACCACTTTAGTGTCCAGAATGGCCTCAAATTCCAATGGTTGTGCCACAGGCATTTGCCTCACCCATTGTAAGTATTGAGTAGGATCTTCACCTTCTGTAAAGGTTCTAGTGTCACCTGCTACATAAGGATATAGATCTGTAACATTAAATATTGGTGAAATACCCACTCCTTTAGGCATCTCTAACTCATGAGCATTTTCTGAAAACTTTCTGACTATTCTGCAGGATCCAATATTCTTCATCTTCATCTTGTTATACTCCCCTTTTGGAAATCTGTCTCACGTCAGATATGATAAGACCAAATCCCCTACTTCATAGTTCTTTTCTCTCCTTTTGGAATCTGCTTTGGCCTTGTAAATGGTGTTACTTTGTTGTAACATTTCTTTCACTTGCTCCTGGAGTTCACTGATCCTTATAGTAAACTCTTCACTATCAACACTCCTTTTCTCCAATTGACCTAAGTCATGAAGTTCATACACTTCTCTTGGATGCATTCCATACAGAATTTGAAATGGACTCATCCCTATACTCTTGTTTGGTGAATAATTATAGGAAAACTTATCTTGATCTAATACTATGTCCCACTACTTAGGACTATCCCCAATCAAACTTCTCAACATGTTTCCCAGAATCCTATTGACTACTTCGTTCTGTCATCAGACTGTGGGTGATATGCTGAACTAAAGTTCATTCTGGTATGCAACTTCTTCCACAAGGACCTCCATAAATGACCTGTGAACTTCACATCTCTGTCTGATACAATGCTTATAGCTAAACCATGTAGCTTCACAACTTCATCAAAGAACAAGTTAGCAATGTGTGTAGCATCACTAGTCTTGTAACATGGAATGAAATGTGCCATATTAGTGAGTCTATCAACAACCACAAAGATAGAATCATGTCCCTTCTGAGTTCTTGGCAAACCCAGAATGAAATCCATACTCACAGAATCCCAAGGCCTAGTTTGAATAAGCAATGGTGTATACAATCATGTGTTCTGGATTCTCCCCTTAGGATGCTGGCATACTCTGCATCTGCTTACAAACTTCTCATCTTTAGACCTCATCCTTGGCCAAAAATAGAAATGGCCCAATTGTTTGAAGGTTTTATCACTTCCAAAGTGACCTGCCATACCTCCATTATGTTTATCCTATATCAAGTTCTCTCTCATAGAACACCTTGGTACACACAGTTTACTATTTTTAAAGAGTAAACCATATTGTAGGGTATATTCCATCCATGGCTCCCTGTCCACCTCCACTAGATTCTTACAAGCCCTGTAAGCTTCCTGGAAATCAATGTCAGCTTCATACAAATCTCTCAAATGCTCAAATACTAAGACTTGGATCTGATTCTCCTACATAATCAACAATCTCCTACTCAAGGAATCAGCTACTCTGTTTGATTGTCGACTTAGGTGTTTCAAAACAAAGTTAAATCTCTGTAAGAACCCAACCCACTTGACATGTTTTAGGTTTATCTTATGTTGCTTCATAATATACTGCAATGCATGGTTGTCAGAGTACAACACAAATTCTCTAGGCATCAAATAATGCCTCCAATGCTTCATTGCTTGAACAATAGCATAAAACTCCTTGTCATAAGATGAATACTTCTGCTTGGGATCATTCAACTTCTCACTGAAATACACAATAGGTCTGTCCTCCTGACTAAGTACAGCTCCGATTTCTACTCCACTAGCATCACACTTCACTTGGAAAGGGTGGTTGAAGTGTGGTAACTTCAATACTGGCTGTTCAATGATCTTCTTCTTCAAGAACTGAAAGCTCCTTTCAGCCTCTGCGATCCATTGAAATGGCTGTCTATCCTTCTTAATTGTCTCCATGATAGATGCACAAATACCACTAAAGTTCCTTATAAATTTCCTATAGAAACTTGCCAATCCATGAAAGCTTCTCACCTCAAATATGTTCCTTTGTGAAGGCCAATCAATGATTGCTTGCACCTTTTATGGATCCATATTCAAACCATCTCTTGAGATAACAAAGCCTATATATACTAGCTCAGTCTTCATGAATGTGCACTTCGTCACATTTATCAACAACCTTTCATGTTGCAACCTCTCTAAAACATATCTCAAATGTTTCAAATGCTCTTCTTTTGTTTGGATGAAAACCAAAATTTCATCAAGGTAGACTATCACAAACTTACCTATGAAATCCCTCAAGAATTCATTCATAAATCTCATAAAAGTGCTTGGTGCATTGGACAATCCAAATGGCATGAACAACCACTCATACAACCCATCATTTGCTTTAAAGGTTGTTTTCCACTCATATCCTTCTCTGATCTTGATATGATGATATCGACTCTTCAAATCCAATTTCAAAAATCACCTTGCCCCACTTAGGCAATCCATCATGTCATCCATCCTTGGTAATGGAAATATATATTTGATAGTAATATTGTTAATTTCTCTGGAGTCAGTACACATCCTCCACTCACCATCCTTCTTTGGTGTCAGTAATGCTTGTAATGCACATGGACTCAAAATCTTCTGGACCAATCCTTTGTCCAATAATCCTTAGACCTGCTTCCTCAATTCTTTATTCTCTTGAGGTGTCAACCTATACGCTGCCCTGTTTGGTAAACTGGCTCTTGGAATAAAACCAATCTGATGACTTATATCCCTCCTTGGTGGTCACTCATTGGGTAAATCATCCACCATGATGTCACTATACTTACTCAGCATCTCCTGAATATCCTCAGGTATATCTGCCACACTGGTCTTCATCATCACCACTCTTGGCTTACATACCACAACATAATTTAACTCTTCCTTCTCAATCTACTGCAAATATTCCTTTCCTGACAACATCATAACTTTAGGTGTTGATTGTCCTGTTGTACTACTTTCTTGTAAAGGGTGAAGTACATGTGTTATCCCATTCTGCTTGAAACTATGACAGTTACTCTTGCCATAATTAGTTACTTTCTTATCAAATTTCCACGGTCCGCCTAACAGTATATGGCAAACATCCATGTGTATCACATCACACATAATCTTTTCCTTATATGGACCTATTTGAAAATCAACTACACACTGCTCACTTACCCGGATTTGATGTTCTTTATGTAAACAAGATACATTGTATGGAATAGGATGCTTGGTCTTCTTCAAACTCAGCTTTTCCACCATCTCTGTGGAAACAAGATTGTCAGTACTCCCACTGTCAGTTACCATCTTACAACACTTCCCTTGGACTTTAAACATGGTCCTGAATAAAGATTTTCATTGAGTAGGATCTGCTTGCTTCTTCTCAGGTTTCAACAAGACTTTATTCATCATCAATGACTCTGTTGTCTCAGAAAAAACTTCTTCTATCGTCAACTATTCTTGCTGCTACTCATTCTGATCTACATAGTCTCCTCTCTGTCCTACGTCTTCTTTTCCTGGGAATTCAAATGACTTATGTCCCAACTGGTTGCATTGTAACATGGAACAATAGCTTCTTGGCCTCATCCTCTACCTCTACCTCCTTAGTAAGGTCCTCTTTTGCTAGGATGACCTCCTCTACCATGCTACTCTTGTTGGTTAGAGTTACTGGACTCTCCTCTCCACGTTCCAAATCTTCCTCTTCCAATTCCTTGCCCTCATCCTCCGGCTGAAACGTGACCTCTATTGAAGCTCTGCTTCCTCGCAATCTTGTCTTCTTCCCTTAAGGCACACTGATATGCCTCCTCCATCGTCTTGGGGGATATCATGGTGATCTCTTCTTGGATATCCATCCTTAGACAATTCACATATCTAGTAGCCTTCTCTACTGACTCTTTCACCTATCCATCCCTTAGGTTTACTTTGTAGAACTCTTCAGTGTACTCTCTCATTGTTAACAATATTTTCCTAAGGTTCTGTGCCTGTCTATACAGAATTAATTGGTAATATTTGGGAAAGAGCTTAGCCCTCATCTTTGCCACCATTCTCTCCCAGCTTTTTATCAATGGATTATTCTTCCTCCTTCTTTCTGCTTTCACACTATCCCACCACAAGGATGCATTCCCTTTCAACCTCATCATAGTCAACCTGACTCTGTTGTCTTCTTCTACCTCATCGTACTCAAAGTAATTAAAATCTCTGAGTGAAACTTTGTACCTTTTCATTCTTCTCTTTTCTTAACAAACCAAGCCCTTTCATCAATGAGGCATGTGTCTTATGAGTTATATATCTACTTCTGAACACCCTTTCAAAAGTGTCCCAATCTAGAATGGAGTTTGCAGGTAGGCCAAAGTACCAAGATGCTGCTGCTCCTTTCAGAGTGTGTGGAAAAATTCTACAAACCACGTCTTCATACTCCCCAGCCCTTAGCCCTTCTAATGCTAGGTAGAAGCTTTGAAGGTGATCATCTACAATGATATTAGCCACAGGGTCAAACTTGGGCAAGAGCTTGTCAAAGGCTTGAGGAAGGTTATGCAAAGGGGGAGTTAGGTTCAGAGGTGACCTAGCTCTCCACGTAGGCACAGGATTGGGTTGATTACCAGCCATAAGCAATGGTGAACAAATGTGATGCTGGGAAAAACAGTCCTTCAAGGATAGTATCAGAAACTGCGAACACTTGAGTTAGGTTTAAAGCTTCAAACATCTATTGGTAGGATAATCTCGGGAAAATACGTTCTTCGGCCAGCCTTTACTAGTGGCCCTCCTTCTAGCGCCAAAAATGTTGGCGCCTATTAGTTTTTCATCATTTAAGCTAGCATTATGATAAGATCTTTTCACTGAGAGAATAACAAGCACAGCAATCACATAAGCACATCACAAGAGACAAGAGACACAAAGATTTTAGGAGGGGAAACCATAAATGGAGAAAACCCCTCAACTTCCTCTAAGATAGTATCACCACAAGATGTGATCCCAAAATAGTAAGATGACCTCCCAACACAACAACAGCCTTCTGTCTTCTGTCAAGCCAAAGTATTTCCTTCTCCAAAGGTGCGCCACACTTGAGAGAGCAAGTGATGTAATTCACAAGTGATAAATAGAGAGACTCTCGCTCTCTATTTATATTCTTCTGTTGACTTGAAGTGCACTCAACCATGTAGGCTTAACTTACAATTACTTTCTCGAGCCTACACCTTAATTAGAGTATAATAACCCAAGTGCCCCGAAACTATGGGGACTTACCTAATGACTTGACAAGACTTGTTTACATTAATTATCCTCCCGATCGGAACATCGGGGTAAGATAATATGACTCAAATACATAATAGAAACATCCCAGAATAAACATCAGGTTACAATATATAAAATACATATAAGAATACATTCCGAAGTTACATATACATCAACACTCCCTCTTAACTAGGAAGGTATTCTTTCAACACAATTTTCAGCACTGGTCTTCTTCTCTGTATCACTGGATCATGTTCATCTTCAAGTCATCTCTGTCATCAAGTCTTCTTCTTCTTCAAGTCATCTTCATCTTCGAGTCATCTGGATCTAGATCATCACTCGATCTGGATCATCTCTCTGGACTGGATCTGGATCATCACTCGATCTGGATCATCACTGCTGGATCTGGATCATCACTCGATCTGGATCATCACTGCTGGATCTGGATCATCACTCGATCTGGATCTCTCGGAGTCATCATAACTAGATCTGGATCATAGCTCGATTTGGATCTCTGCTGGTCATCATCATGTGTATACTATCTTGTCATAGGAAGTTATACAGAGCCAGCCCTTTTTCATGCTGGTTGTAGGCCTACTCTCATGTAGGTCTTTGCCCAGCACTTACATCTGACCTGCTCATCAGAAAGGCACGCCCAGCACTCACATCTGATCATGTAGTAAACTACAATCACATCAGAAAGGCCCAGCACTCACATTCACCAGCATGATAGGACATCACATCACTAACATCTGTGAAATGGCTCTGCACTTATATCTGACCTACTTGTCAGAAAGGCACAATCCCATCTAGGCTGGAACCACATCCGCTCACAATGATGGGAGACTCTCATCCAGGCTGGATCCACATCTGCTCACAATGATGAAAGATTTCTTGCACTTATATCTGACCTACTCGTCAGAAAGGCACAATCCCATCCAGGCTGGAACCATATCCGCTCACAATGATGGGAGACTCTCATCCAGGCAGGAACCATATCCGCTCACAATGATGAAAGATTTGTGCACTCACATCTGACCTGGTAGGAACTGAATCCTACACCCTTGTCAGAATGGCCCCCAGTCCCTGACTGAGCTACATGGTAACTGACCATGCGCCTCCACTCTCCCAGAGAGTGGCAGTAGCCCTTACATCTGTCCTACTCGACAGAATGGCCAGCACTCACATCTAACATGGAAGGAACTAAATCCTTTATCCATGAACAGAATGGCTCTGCCCTTACATCTGACCTGCTCGTCAGAATGGCGGTAGGCCTTACATATGTCCTACTCGACATAATGGCCAGCACTCACATCTGCCATGGGAGGAACTTAATCCTTTAGCCATGAACAGAATGGCTCTGCCCTTACATCTGACCTGCTCGTCATAATGGCGGTAGCCCTTACATATTTCCTACTCGACATAATGGCCAGCACTCACATCTTCCATGGGAGGAACTTAATCCTTTAGCCATGAACAGAATGGCTCTGCCCTTACATCTGACCTGCTCGTTAGAATGGCGGTAGCCCTTACATATGTCCTACTCAACATAATGGCTAGCACTCATACCAGTCATGGAAGGAACCAATCCTCTCACCATGATGGAATGGCTCAGCCCTTACATATGACCATGGAAGGAACCAATCCTCTCACCATGTCAGAATGGCTATGGGTCTCATCACTGTCTCTGGGAGGAAGCCTCGATCTGGAGAACACCAAGTCTCTCTCTGAAGTACTCGAACTTCAGCCTAGCCAATGGCTTCGTCAATACATCAGCTATCTGTTCCTCCATCGCAACATACAGGAGCTTCACTGCTCCTCTCTGCACCATATCCCTGATATAGTGATATTTGATCTCAATATTCTTCGACCTATCATGGAACACTGGATTCTCTGACAACTTCACTCAACTCTGGCTGTCACAGTGTATACAGGTAGCATCCAGCTGGAGATCAAATATATCAGACAGTAGCTTCCACAGCCATATTGCCTCACAACTAGCTGAACAATATGCAACATACTTTGCTTCAGCTGTACTCAGTGCCACACAAGATTGCTTCCTGCTAAACCAAGAGATCACACCTGATCCCATACTGAAGCAACATCCTGAAGTACTCTTCCTGTCGATGGCATTGCCTGCCCAATCTGAATCAACATAACCCTCCAGGTTAATCTTCTGATTCGCATTATACTTGAGCCCATAATCAATTGTACCCTTCAGGTACCTCAGAATATGCTTTGCAGCAATCAAGTGAACACTTCTCGGATCTGTCAAGTACTGGCTCAAGGTGTTCACAGCAAAGCAAATATCTGGTCTCGTGTTCGTCAGGTACATCAATGACCCAATCATCTGACAATACATCGTAGCATCAACCGACTCTGACGAAGCATCACTCAATAGCTTCAGGTTCAATGCCATAGGTGTGGCCATGTAGTCCATCATCCTAAACCTCTTCAGGATCTCTACTACATACTTCCCTTGTCCAAGGAAGATTCCATCTGTACTCTGCCACACCTCCATACCTAGAACAATAGTGCATCGACACATAACAGGAGCATCACTGGTCTTCACCTTCAACCTTGAAGCAAAGGTTGGAATCCACTTTACTCTCATTAAAGCCTAGAGTCATCAGTAATCTATCCGTCCTGTCATATCATGTCGAACCTCAGGATCTTCTGTAGTCACTCCCTCTGAAGCGAAGCATCATACTCCCTCTGTCTTCTGTGCTCTATGCACTGAAAACATTCTGTACCAGAGTGACAAGTAGCTTCCTATGCTACTAATATTCTATGTGACCATCTATTGTATAGCCTTGCATCTTCAACCTTGTAGCAAAGGTTGAGATCTCCATTAGGCTCATCATGTATGTGTTTCAACTCTTACTGGCTGCAAATGTCTCTTCGTAGTCTAGGCCTTCTTTTCGTAAGAAGCCTCGTGCTACGAATCTTGCTTTGTATCCCACGATGTTTCCATCTACTGCATGATGGAACTATGAACTTCTCTTCAGGTCTCGATAATGCGCCTTGACATCATTCTTCTTGAACTGGAAGGTTCTGCATCAATGATGTCACTGCATTCATCATATTATTCTTTGTCTTGAAACTGTCGTCACTTGTTCTTCGAAACAAGTCTTCATTCTTCTTTGCTTGTAAGCGATTATGTATGCAATCTTTCCTACAAGTCAAATGCATTTGCATGGTTAGAAACATTTCATAAGGAAAATTCATATTGGCAAATTCTCATGCATAAATATATGATCATGCAACTACTTTAGCCAATACAACATTCATACATATCTCACTGAAACTTTCTAGATGCCTTCCATCTCTACCAGGACAACATTGAGATTGTGCACTAATCCAATATGTCAGCAAAGAGGTTTCATTCTAGATAAGTAGCAATGGAGAATTTGTATAGCCCCATGAGATACTTACCCATCACAAGCATATTAGTAGTATTTTGTCATTAATGCAAACATCCTATCATGCATAATACAATAACTGAATATAAACAAATGCATAACAAAATAATATAATGAAATGACAATTGAATACTTATCTTTATTTCTTTCGAGGGTAGACTCCTTCTTGAGCCTTCAGCTTCATCGTCTTCTTCATTCATAATAGCATCGTTTCTTATCCAAAAGCTAAGGTGGATAAGAAGTTCTTCAAGAGTTGAGTTCTTCATATTCCTCATTGCTTGAGGGATCTTCTTTGAAAGGTGAAAGCTTGATCTTCAATTGCTCCCATCTTCTCTTCTCTTCTTATGATTCGAGCTTCTTCTTCTTCACGTAGTCTGCTGAAAGTAATCACTTCCTTCTGGAACACATTCCTTGAATGAATGAATTCCATGATCCTGGGAGGCCATTTAAGGTGGCCATCACCACTTTTGCATTCTTCACTTTTCCTTTTACCTCTTCAAGTTGTTCTTTGATTTGAGAGACTCTTATGACTGCATGGTCTCTGCATTTTGGATCTTCACATTCTTCAACTAGTTTCTTTAGGTCATATTTTTATTTTGTTCTTCCCTTCAAATAGCTTGAAATTCAGGAAGACCTCCAACAGCTTTGCTTGCAATAGGTAGTGCTCTGTAATGCACATGTGCAAGCCTTCTATTCCAAAGCTCATTTGGCTCTACTATGTCATGGATTAAGGCTTGTTCTAGATATCCCTTCAATTTGTACAAGCCTCCTTCTTGTTCTTCAATCACTACCACATCATCGATAGTATTTCCTTTTTGGCCATATGATGACTTGACCATCTATGAATGTAGCCCGCATTCCTTTTGCATCAATGCTGAAATGGAGAGAAGGTTCTTCTTCAAAGGATTCATGTTCTGACAGTATTACAAAGGATTCCTTGAATCCCGTCATATGTTTGTAAGCCCCACTGTCTATAAGCCAATCATCACTTCCATGAGTAATGTTACCTATGAGAGCTGATATTAGAACATATTCATCCTTGCTTGAAGAATCTTCACTTTCATATCTGGATCTCTTACTAGATGGTTCATCATCCTCTGCAGCATGAGCATGATGTCTTCTTTGGCCTCGTCTCCCTCTGAAATTGGAACCTCCATACTCATGTAGGTGTCCAATCCATTTTCTTCAGAGAGATCATATACTTCCAGGCTTGGAAGTTGTCAACTTCCACAAGCTTTTCACTAAGCTGATGTGATATATCATATTGAAATGAGAACCTCAAATGGAAATAGCAAAGGATTAGATCTTACCGATTTGAGGTGTCCGTCCTTGTCCTGGAGTTCGCTGATCTAGGGTTTGTCGCAGAAACCCTAATTTTCAAAACATAGAATATTTCAGATCTGATTGGATGAACAGATAGATATCTTCAAATGGAGCTGTCCAATGTACTCCTTTTCTGAAAACAGTGGAGGGAAACTCCCGGAACAGGAAGCCCTAATTTTCTGATTTCTTCTGCAGAAATTCCTATTACTGTTTCTGTGATATCTCCGAAATTACTGATCCTATATGCATAAAATTTCTCATTGAGGTAACCTCGTATGTCACTAATCCAAAACCGCAGGTTTCATCAGAATTGGTTTCACCATTTTGGATATATGATCCTTTTCCCAAGGTGACCTGTTACAGGACTGTTCAGAACAACAAAGTTGTACGGAATGCCACGTGTCACTGGTTCTTTTTCTGAGTCTTAAATTCGCACCACAGAAATTAAATTCCGTTCCCTTTCTGTAACATCTTTAGGAATTCCAGTTGGACCTCTGTAGCCCAAGATATTGCAGATCTCCCCAGGTGTCCTGTTTATGGATGATTTCTGGAAGAGGATGGAACCCTCACTTGGAGAGATCATATCTCCCGTAATATAGCGAATCAGAAGCTGCAATTTGGACACAGTGTTCATCAGGATTTTATCTTTGGCCCCTGAAATTTTCAACTTCTGAGACTTTTCCAATCTCGGAATATAGCGACTGTACCAAAACTTAGCATTTTTAGTATTTAGGGTTTCTCCTAGCTCAGGGTCAAACTAGGGTTTGACTTTCCCAGAGATTTACCCAGCCAAATTTCTTGATCCAGGTCTCTAAACTTCGGTTTTGATGAGGAGAAAAATGCTATGCTGGTCTCACTCAAAACTTCCTCTTTTGTAGAAATCCCTAATTTCCGCATCGAAACTGAAAATGCTTGAAATTGAATTCCGCATCGACAGAAAGATGCACCCTTCAATGGAGATTCATCCTATCATACTTTTGCTGAAAATCTGTGGAGGAAGATCCACAAAATAGGAATCCCTAGTTCCTGTAGCTGCACAATGTCTTCTTCTCAGGTTAGCTCTGATACCATGTTAGTTTTTCATCATTTAAGCTAGCATTATGATAAGATCTTTTCACTGAGAGAATAACAAGCACAGCAATCACATAAGCACATCACAAGAGACAAGAGACACAAAGATTTTAGGAGGGGAAACCATAAATGGAGAAAACCCCTCAACTTCCTCTAAGATAGTATCACCACAAGATGTGATCCAAAAAAAGTAAGATGACCTCCCAACACAACAGCAGCCTTCTGTCTTCTGTCAAGCCAAAGTATTTCCTTCTCCAAAGGTGCGCCACACTTGAGAGAGCAAGTGATGTAATTCACAAGTGATAAATAGAGAGACTCTCACTCTCTCCAAAGGTGCGCCTACACCTTAATTAGTGTATAATAACCCAAGTGCCCCGAAATTGTGGGGACTTACCTAATGACTTGACAAACTTGTTTACATTAATAATCCTCCCGATCGGAACATCGGGGTAAGACAATATGACTCAAATACATAATAGAAACATCCCAGAATAAACATCAGGTTACAATATATAAAATAGATATAAGAATACATTCTGAAGTTACATATACATCAATAGCGCCTGGAAATTCGCAGGCAACAACAGTAAGGGATTCTCCCCAATCAACGTTCCCAACTAGCCCATTGACTGTTTGGTATAGGGAATTCGTCCGGTTTTAGGGTCCGGCTACCGTAGGTCAAAGTAACAACAAGGGTTTACCGGTTGCGGCCCGGTCCACCGGAATTTGTATTTTTGACTTAAGAATGATATGCAAGAATCTAACTAAACATGCAGGGTGGTGAAGGGTGGGGGGAGCAGTCATAATGTGATGCGCAGGTTCTTTCCTATCGTCTTAGGCTCACCGGCACCAGAATCACACATGCATCTATGCACTGACCTAGCTATCTGTCTACCTATTTATCTCTATCTACCTATCCCCGAGGAGCCAAATTATATTTAATAAATATGAGCAATGTGGATGTGCACACATGATAAAAGCAATTACAGATAGTTGACATTTACTTTTACAGGCATGAACAATGAAATATATTTCCACAACTAACTAACCAATTGCTTCATAGTAAGCATACATTACTCATGGTGGTTATTTCATAAAATAAATCAGAAATCATTTAAACAAGACATAGGTCATAAGTTAGAACGATCTCACGATTCATGGATACAATGCTGAAAAACAAAGTAGTTCATCTTTCGACTATCCATGGCAAAACATTTGAAATCCCACCGATCTTCTTTCAACAGGAAAACTGTTATCTTTATTGCAAAATGAAGTAGTTCTTCTTACAATAACCTTCCAGTCTTACTGGGGAAAAAAGCCCCTTTTCTTCTCTACATTTCCTACTTTTATACAAAAAGTCAAAATGGTTGGGCTACCCAAAGTGACCTTTGGGCTTCCCAACCTTTTGCTTTCCCAACGCTTCATTTCTCAAAAAATTTACAAAAAATATTACATTAATAAAAAGTTGACCGGTCCTCTATGAGGAGGATCCCGCTTGGTTTTCAAAGAATTTTTTCCATGCTGCTGCTTCACCAGCGAGGCCTTTAAAAGCACATGGCTCCAGGAACTGGATGTTAATTTCAAACTTGTCGACCTGGTTCCTGATGGCCTCAATCCTTGCTGGGCTCAACCGAAGCTGGTCTTCTAGAATTTGTATGCTAATGGCTGCGTGGCCCACTTCGTTCTTCAGTACCATGGCATCAATGGATTGAATCTGCTGCGTCCTGGCCTCCACATCTTGATGTCTTTTCTGCAATACTTCCACAAAGGCCTCATGAGCTGGGAACTCTTCAAATCTGAGCTCAGCCTCTGTCTGGAAGTGGTTGTAAGCATTGAGGAACCTTTTAAAATACTCCGAGCATGCTACCTGTGTCCTCCTGACAGTCTTCTTAAAGTCTTCAGCAGTGCTGATGGTAAACTCTACCAGGTTGTGATCTTTCCTGACAGTTTGATGATCTTTGACTGATAGCTCTGCTGGGATCTTGGCATCATCTTCTGGTCTTGCCATTCTGGCGTTCAAGACCTCAAGAACATCTTGGGACCTGTCTACAAAATAGGAGGAATTTTCTATGATCTCCTCCAACCTGCTGTCCATCTGAAGAACTTTGCACCTTTCTTCTTCCAAAGTAGTCTGCAGCTGCAGCATTTTAGCCTTTTGCGCTAGGATATATTCTTTAAACAACTGCAGATCGACTTGATGTTCCTTTGCTATCTCCAGCTCAGCAGTCAGAGAAGCCAGCTGCTCTTTCAGTTCTTGGGTGTATGTAGTATTGAACTCATATTTAATGGACTGCTGTGCCTCTAGGTCTGCCACTTTTGCCCTCAACTGTTCCTTCTCATTTTTCAGATCTTCAACTTCCTGTTGTACATTTTCTAGAGCCTCTTGTGCTGTCTCCTTGGCTTGTGCCTCTACTTGGAGGGCATGGATTTCACCCTTTATGGATTCCATTTCCCTTAGCATGTGTTCATACTTCCTTTTAAGTCTGCTACCGTCTCCTCTTTCTTGCCTCAGTGTGTCCTTTAGCTGAGCAGTGGTCTTCTTTTCTGATTCTAATTCAATCATCACCTTCTTTATATTATCAGCGGAGGCATCAATTAGTGCAGCACCGGATCTTATCGTGAGCATGGGATCTTTGTCTGTCCCTAGCATGACTGCTGTATCTGTGACCATTTTTCCTGATAGATATTTTTCCTCCACCTTCTTTTTCGTCCTCCTCATGATTATTTTGGTGGCCCTGTCGTAATAGATAGTGTTGAAGTCCGGGACTTCTTCCCCCTTCTTCTGGACGAAAGGCACTATTTGAAGTATAGGGGTTACAGGAGTGCTGGCAGTAGGTACTTGAAGGATTTGCACCTCAGAGTTTTTCTCTTCCTGCCTCTGCTCTGTTGGTGTTTCAGAGGTTGACTATTGTGTTAACTCTATCTGTTCAGCCTCCTGCCCTTGGAGCTCTTCATTTAGTTTTCTCTGTGCTTCTTCGGTTGCTTGCCTGGCTACCTCTTCTATTTCTCTGGCTGCTTCCTGGGCAGCTTTCCTTTTCTCTTCTTCTCCCTTCTGCAGGCACTCTGTAGCCTCATTTTCCATCCTCTGAGCTTCCTCCCTTATCCTTTTGGCTGCTTCTTCAGCTTTGGCCTGCTCTGCCCCTTTTCCACCTTTGGTCGGGTTCTTTGGTTTGAATCTTCTGCTGAGTGCTGTCATTTTTGGAGCCCTCTGAAAAATAGACTCATCCTTATCATAATGATGGGTATATTCATAGAACACTCTATGATTCTTGCAGTGCTCAGCCACTTTACCCTGAGTGTCATTGCGCCGGAAAGGCATCTCCCCAAAATAGAACTTCCCTAGTTCCTCTATAAATTCGGCAGCTTGTTTCACATTGGAGAATCTGCAGCTACCTAACTTGAAAGGTAAAGGGGGATATGCAGCCTTCTTATGCTGGAACAGGAAATGACCAACTCCGTCAATGAACACTTGTCTGACCGCCTCTTTATGGATTACATAATCCGTTGCATACTTTGGCAGCAAATAAGGTGTCTTTGAGCATCCATACATTCTAAGGTACATACCATTGTCTTTCAAGAAATAATCCCCATACTCCTCTATTACCTGCATAGCATCTTCCGACATGCAGTCACATTCCTTCCGGAAGATAAGCTTGTATAGTGGCATAATGAAATGCTCACATACTTCTCTGTAATAACTGTGGTACTGATGAGCCCATAGAGGTTTGTAAGCTGTATATATGGGCATTATTTCCCTATCCTAGGCACACTTGAGACCGGGTAAAGGCTGGCTACATAGTATGCAGTCTATCAAAATGGAACTCATATAAAATTCATATTTTTTCTGGGCTTCTCATCCTCCCAAGGCTGCAGCTACGCAAGAAGAGAGACTACTTGATACTAGGCTGGCCCAGTTAAAGACTGTTCCTTGTGTCGCCACATGGAACATAATAGGGACCCATTCAAATTTGAAGAGTCTGCCACTGGCCCTACCAAAGATCCTGTTTAGCATCAGAGCTACAAATCTGTAAGGAGCTCTTAAGCTCGCTGTATTATAATGCTCGGTTGCTCTGTGTTGATAGAGCTTTCCTGGAAAGAGCATTCTCTTCAGGGTTTCCACTAAATCCATCCTGAGCTTGTCCAACCAATCATTTGACAGGAATATTTGAGGCTCTGGCAGGTGGGAGGCCAACGCCACATATCCTGGGCTAAATGCAGCATAGCCCTAACCGTCGACATTTCCTATAATCATTGTGTTGCTGTTTGTGTGGGGCAGAATCCATCTCATAACATCAGAGCATGGGAACAGCTCTGGTCTGGTAGCCACCTTCATAATGGAGGATTTCTCTATGTTGGCATAAATGGGCTCCTCCTCGAAACCCATGTCTGGGACTTCCCTGCGGGAAATCAATCTGTATATCTCATTCCATTTATACTCAGGCTTAACACCTGAGACACATTGGGTGTCCTCATAGATATATTCTGTCTGTGTGACGACTTCTATTGCTGATTGATCTTCGGCCATAGGGGCCTTCTTTTTCTGCCTCTTGGACATTGTAAGTTCTTCCTTCCATGTGTAACATTATGACATTAAGCAATTTGAATTTGCGAACATGGTGCAGCAGTTTATCCTTTCTCAAGTGTATCATTACTGTAATGAATTTAAGACATAAGCCCGTCATGAATTGAACTAATATGAAATACTGTGCAATGTGCTATTATTCTATGTTAATGTGCAAGCAAGAAAAGAAACCAACACATGTATGCACAACCTAGCCATGTCCTGGCTATCAGAACTACCAGCACGAAAATAGACTCAGTCCACTACTGCAATATGATGAGCAATGTCCTTCTGCTGTATGATACTACAACTTGATCAAATATGATCTGGCTGGTATTAAATCTATATCATTTTACAGTATGCCATTTTTTCATGATAACAATATATTGAAGAAAAATATGCATAGCATATGCGGAGTGCCCTTTTAAAGTGAAAGCATGCATATAAACCCATGCATGTATGTGCAATCCCACAATGCCCTAACTGTTTAAAAACTGAGTCCTGCGCAATCCAGTGAGTCACCATCTCGCGGTACCTTTTCCCCTAGTAAAATAATTTGCAATGCAAAATGTATAGAGCTTAAAATAAAATGGCCAATGTATCTTTCACAAAATCAAACATTTCGATGACCTGGTTTTATCATGAATGAAAACGGCAATAATTCATGTTACTTGCGGAAAGGTAATTACATCGGTGCGGCTAGACACAGTGAGCATCAATAACAATTCTTCGTAAACAGCGCTCTCACCAGAACCACCATCCATGCAACCTTCAAATCGTAAACACTACAGCAGCACAGCCCTAGGGTTTTAGACAGCCGAAAACGACGAAAAATGCGTGGGAAGGCATGGGCAGAGTTTGGGGCTCGAAAACGGGTATATATTAGGGAAACTGACCAGCAGGGGAATCATCACAAATCACTTGCAAAACCCCCCCATCGAACTTCTCCCTAAACATCATTATTGCAAAGAAAAAAAACCAGGTGCAAGCGGCATAGTGGCTGCCTGCACCTGGCCTTCATCCGCTGCACGCGGGGCAAACCAAAACGGCCGAGGTTAAAAGATACTACGTGGATTTAAAAAAGAAAATGACTCCCCCCCCTCTAACCATAGACTGCTATCCCAACCGGCCAATTTGAAAACGCAGGAACTAAACACCGGGTGAGCGAGAAAAACTACTACGGTAAACCTAGCCGCGGGTAAACTACGTATACAAACAGAAAGGGAAAATGCGTATACAATCCTAGTAATACCCCAACCAAAGCAAACATTACCCAATCAAAACCTTGATAAGTACTAGGAAGGACGATAACCAACCTACCTGGTAGTACCGCGCAGCTGATGAGGCGAGGACGGTTGAGTTTCCAGCTGACACCTGGGCGCGACACCGGCACTATGGTCCATGGGGGAGAGGAATCGACAGCGCGGAGAGGACAAGGACAACTCGAGCCAAAATAAAACAACATCGTATTACAAACCATACCTCGTATATATAACATGGTCACACGTGTGACGGGCACTCTAAATCGGCCGCAAAACCAAATCGGAGTCGAGCGGCTAGAACCCCAGACCTCTCGCAACGGCGAACGGTCCCCAGCACCAACCCACCCGCAACGCATAATAAAACGTGTGAATAAAAAATGATCGGGCGTCGGCGAGGACCTAGGCCGGAGACCGACAACTTGAACTCCTCCACAACGGCGAGTGTTCATCAGTTGAACTCCACCCGCAACGGCAGAAAGCGCGAAGTTAACGGGCTCCGATATGCAGTCGACAGACAGTTCAAAGCGCAGATCGGAAGTTAAGATAAAGTCAAATCCTAACACGGCCCGCAACGGCGGACGCCCGGAGTGAAAATCCGTCCGCAACGTCGGACAAGGGAGAACTCAACCTTTCCGATGGAGAATAAAAAACCGTCCGAAACGTCAAAGAAACGAAACCCACCCGCAACGGTGGGACAATCAAAAACCATCCGCGCGGTGAAGAATTGAAAACCACCCGCCGTTGCGGACAGTCAAATATACTTAACTCCCGTTTCAAAAAGGTTTCAAAAGATATGCAAAAACAACGATGAGCTCGATCAAGGGTGGGATTTTTTCAAGCATTAAAGGAGAAAATAGATCGATGGATATCAATTCAAAAAGCTGTAAAACATTCCAAAAATCCATAGACCAAAACTAGGAAGAAAAACCAACTAAATCAAAGTAGAGAAGGGTCCTAAAAATTTTTGAATTTTGGGAAGATTGTTGCAGGTGATTGGCGACTACCTGGTGAACCCCAGATCTCTGAATTAACTCTCTCTCCCAGCTTAAGACTGTCTGAATAAAATCGAAATCTTCTAGATGTCTGTATTCTTAAGCAAGGCAACTTATGCATTAAATTACTTAGAAGAATCCCATCTTTTCGGGAGAAGGTAACATCAGCAGTATTTCAGGTCTGAATAACTCTTTTGAGGCCAAATGGATGAGGTTTATTTTACCTGCCCTTTGGTAGTTATCGCCTAGACACCACAGGATTGTGACAGAGAGTAACAGCATTATCCTCTTGTTCCTCATTCCCATGCCAGTTTGCACTTTTGTGCCTTTTGAACTTTAGTTCTTTTGATATGAGTCTTCCTGTAGGCCTTTCTTACTGAATTTTAATTCAGTATCCTCTATCCCATAGTGTCCTTTTGTGTGAATGACATATTTCATACTTCAATTCACGGACGGAGAGGATCTTGTGGCCGTTTGGTACTTTATGCTTTGAGATTAATGCTTTTTCGAGCTTTGCTTTGATATATCTTGTTTCTTTCAGGAGCTTTGACTCTTAATATCTTTTGGCCTTTTCTTAATTTATGGCTTGGGATCATTTATATATGATAAATTGTTCCACTCTGCTTCCTTTCCGTGGGTCTTTTGCTGTCACTCCCTTGGGTATTTAAGATGTGAAATAAATGGAGCCTCGAAATAGTACTTCATATCTTTTCCACTCCTGAGCTATTTATAGGGGTTAAGTGGGACTTCAATAAATGCATGCCAGTTAGGAATACGGTTACTAGAAGACACTTGTATTTTTAAGCACAATATTTCAGTCAAGATTTTAGTTAATAAAGAACCCTGATGTTTCCATTGCAACCAAAAGTTTACCTCTTATTCAAAATCAAAAGGAAAACTAGCAAAGTACCATAAAGAAAATAGCAGCAAAGCAAGTAATCAAAAGAACGAAAACTCAAAGCACTAAGATAAAATAAAATAAAATAAAATAAAAAAACATATGCAACCAAGCAATTTATTTATGTACAAAAGAAACAAAAATCTTGCCCAATCCTGAAAAAATTATAAATAAAAACAAAGGAATGAGCTGGATTTAGACATGGATTGCCTAACCATGGTCCAACTGTGCTGTTATTGAAATGGAACCCATATCTACGATCCTAACGTCATTTCTTTCATCCTGAGGGGGTTGAAGGAGCTCAGGATGAATGCCCATCATAGGACTGGCACTTTTTGAGGTATGATGGTCTAGCTTAAGCTCAGTGAGATAGTTTCCCAGGATAGAATCAGCAGACTCATTGCCTTCTCCTAACTTAGTGACAGTATACTTCATATACGGTTCTCTCAAAATTTTTATATGGCTTTGGGTACCCTTGAGAGGCAACCACAGATGAGACCAATCTGAAGCAAAATATCCTTTCAGCCTGGCAGTCCAATCTCGGATGAGAATTAGCCCATATCCCCTTGGTATATCAGCCACCATTATGTCAATAAATTGACATATTTTATTGTTCGCAACCAAATGAATGAGGACATTCTTCATCTCACCCACCACCTTGAATCCTGTGCGATCTAATTGCGTCACTTCACGAGGTGTGGACTCTAGCTGTCCAATAATCCTTTTAAAAATCTCAAGGGGCATCACATTTACTGCTGCTCCAGAATCTACTAAGCAATTATGCACATTGTAATTTAGCACCTTTAGAGTCAAAAGAAAAGGAGGGGTGTCAAGGTTTTCTTTCCAACCTGGTTCTTGGTCTTCTTCTCCTGGTTGGTTTTGAATAGGTATATCCTTTGCTAGCTCTTGAGTTTCATCAGAGTTCTCCCCACTGATCCCTATCTGTTCCTCTACAGGATCGACAGTCTTAGTGGTTGGTTCTGTCCTCTGGTTGAGGGTATTGTTCTGATGTGTTTTTCCTTCGTCCAGTTTCTTAACATTCTCCTGTAAACTATTGACCTTAGAAATCATTGTATTGTCTTGGCTTGTGACAACTTTGTCCTTTCTGGTGATGGGTGTGCATTCAGATTTAGGAGGGTCATCTTCAATGTTAAACATTGAAATACCATTCCATGAGAACATATTATCATCCTCTGGTTTTCTTATGATCTATTTCTCCTTTTCTTCCTCACCACTATCCTTAGCCAATTCTAGATCCAACAACTTATTCATCACCAATGTCATTGAATGTAACCATTGAGGACACTTCTTCTCAGAGTGAGGTTGTTGATGAAAGGCACAGAAATTATCCCCTCCTATTTCTGTTATGGTTATTGATGCCAAATCAGGAGGTGGGACTTGCCATTGGTTGTTATCTTCCCTTTTCGGATAGTGTGGCTTATTGGTTTTCTGAATGTCCCTCTCCTTTTCCAGATCTACAATTTGGTTGGACATTTTCTGAAGCACTTTCATCATCTCATGATAATCATGTGGTTGATCCTCTCTAGATTTAAACGGCAGTACGCTTCTTCTTACAGTGGTCTTCTCCTCGCATGCATCAGGGTAATCCTCTATACTCTCACTTTTCGCCTCTACTCTTTCGGCCTCCTCATAAGTTTCCACCAATGTAGGCTTGAATTTCATTTTGGTAAACATGGCCAGCTGAGGACCTAGGGCTGAGGTATAATACTCAGTTAAAACTTTGTCTGAAGGTCCGTCCATAGCAGCAAATTTTTTTAAGTACAATGAAAATATCTGAGTGAAACTCTGTAACTTTTCATTCTTCTCTTTTCTTAACAAACCAAGCCCTTTCATCAATGAGGCATGTGTCTTATGAGTTATATATCTACGTTTGAACACCCTTTCAAAAGTGTCCCAATCTGGAATGGAGTTTGCAGGTAGGCCAAAGTACCAAGATGCTGCTGCTCCTTTCAGAGTGTGCGGAAAAAGTCTACAAACCACGTCTTCATACTCCCCAGCCCTTAGCCCTTCTAATGCTAGGTAGAAGCTTTGAAGGTGATCATCTACAGCGATATTATCCACAGGGTCAAACTTGGGCAAGAGCTTGTCAAAGGCTTGAGGAAGGTTATGCAAAGGGGGAGTTAGGTTCAGAGGTGACCTAGCTCTCCACGCAGGCACAGGATTGGGTTGATTACCAGCCATAAGCAATGGTGAACGAATGTGATGCTGGGAAAAATAGTCCTTCAAGGATAGTACCGGAAACTGCGAACACTTGAGTTAGGTTGAAAGCTTCAAACATCTACTGGTAGGATAATCTCGGGAAAATACATTCTTCGGCCAGCCTTTACTGGCAGCCCTCCTTCTAGCACCAAAACTGTTGGCGCTTGGAAATTCGCAGGCAACAACAGTAAGGGATTCTCCCCAATCAACGTTCCCAACTAGCCCATTGACTGTTTGGTATAGGGAATCCGTTCGGTTTTACGGTCCGGCTACTGTAGGTCAAAGTAACAACAAGGGTTTACCGGTTGCGGCCCGGTCCACCGGAATTTGTATTTTTGACTTAAGAATGATATGCAAGAATCTAACTAAACATGCAGGGTGGTGAAGGGTGGGGGGAGCAGTCACAATGTGATGCGCAGGTTCTTACCTATCGTCTTAGGCTCACCGGCACCAAAATCACACATGCATCTATGCACCGACCTAGCTATCTGTTTACCTATTTATCTCTATCTACCTATCCCCGGGGAGCCAAATTATATTTAATAAATATGAGCAATGCGGATGTGCACACATGATAAAAGCAATTACAGATAGCTGACATTTACTTTTACAGGCATGAACAATGAAAGATATTTCCACCACTAACTAACCAATTACTTCATAGTAAGCATACATTAATCATGGTGGTTATTTCATAAAATAAATCAGAAATCATTTAAACAAGACGTAGGTCATAAGTTAGAACGATCTCACGATTCATGGATACAATGCTGAAAAACAAAGTAGTTCATCTTTCGACTATCCATGGCAAAACATTTGAAATCCCACCGATCTTCTTTCAACAAGCAAACTGTTATCTTTATTGCAAAATGAAGTAGTTCTTCTTACAATAACCTTCTAGTCTTACTGGGGAAAAAAGCCCCTTTTCTTCTCTACGTTTCCTACTTTTATACAAAAAGTCAAAATGGTTCGGCTGCCCAAAGTGACCTTTGGGCTTCCCAACCTTTTGCTTTCCCAACGCTTCATTTCTCAAAACTTTTACAAAAAATATTACATTAATAAAAATTTGACCGGTCCTCTATGAGGAGGATCCCGCTTGGTTTTCAAAGAATTTTTTCCACGCTGCTGCTTCACCAGTGAGGCCTTCAAAAGCACATGGCTCTAGGAACTAGATGTTAATTTCAAACTTGTCGACCTAGTTCCTGATGGCCTCAATCCTTGCTGGGCTCAACCAAAGCTGGTCTTCTAGAATTTGTATGCTAATGGCTGCGTGGCCGACTTCGTTCTTCAGTACCATGGCATCAGTGGATTGAATCTGCTACGTCCTGGCCTCCGTATCGTGATATCTTTTCTGCAATACTTCCACAAAGGCCTCATGAGCTGGGAACTCTTCAAATCTGAGCTCAGCCTCGGTCTGGCAGCGGTTGTAAGCATTGAGGAACCTTTTAAAATACTCCGAGCATGCTACCTGTGTCCTCCTGACAGTCTTCTTAAAGTCTTCAGCAGTGCTGATGGCAAACTCTACCAGGTTGTGATCTTTCCTGATATTTTGATGATCTTTGACTGATAGCTCTACTGGGATCTCGGCATCATCTTCTGGTCTTGCCATTCTGGCGTTCAAGACCTCAAGAACATCTTGGGACCTGTCTACGAAATAGGAGGAAGTTTCTATGATCTCCTCCAACCCGCTGTCCATCTGAAGAACTTTGCATCTTTCTTCTTCCAAAGCAGTCTGTAGCTGCAGCATTTTAGCCTTTTGCGCTAGGATATATTCTTTAAATGGCTGCAGATCGACTTGCTGTTCCTTTGTTGTCTCCAGCTCAGTAGTCAGAGAAGCCAGCTGCTCTTTCAGTTCTTGGGTGTATGTAGTATTGGACTCATAGATAATGGACTGCTGCGCCACTAGGTCTGCCACTTTTGCCCTCAACTGTTCCTTCTCATTTTTCATATCTTGGAATTCCTGTTGTACATTTTCTAGAGCCTCTTGTGCTGTCTCCTTGGCTTGCGCCTCTACTTTTGAGGGCATGGATTTCACCCTTTGTGGATTCCATTTCCCTTAGCATGTGTTCATACTTCCTTTTAAGTCTGCTACCCTCTCCTCTTTCTTGCCTCAGTGTGTCCTTTAGCTGAGCAGTGTTCTTCTTTTCTGATTCTAATTCAATCATCACCTTCTTTATATTATCAGCGGAGGCATCAATTAGTGCAGCCCCGACTCTTATCGTGAGCATGGGGTCTTTGTCTGTCCCTAGCATGACTGTTGTATCTGTGACCATTTTTCCTGATAGATATTTTTCCTCCACCTTCTTTTTCATCCTCCTCATGAGTCTTTTGGTGGCCCTGTCGTAATAGACAGTGCTGAAGTCCGGGACTTCTTCCCCCTTCTTCTGGACGAAAGGCATTATTTGAAGTATAGGGGTTACAGGAGTGCTGGCAGTAGGTACTTGAAGGATTTGCACCTCAGGGTTTTCCTCTTCCTGCCTCTGCTCTGTTGGTGTTTCAGAGGATGACTGTTGTGTTAACTCTATCTGTTCAGCCTCCGGCCCTTGGAGCTCTTCATTTAGTTTTCTCTGTGCTTCTTCGGTTGCTTGCCTGGCTGCCTCTTCTGTTTCTCTGGCTGCTTCCTGGGCAGCTTTCCTTTTCTCTTCTTCTCCCTTCTGCAGCCACTCTGTAGCCTCATTTTCCAGCCTCTGAGCATCCTCCCTTATCCTTTTGGCTGCTTCTTCAGCTTTGGATTGTTCAGCTTTGGCCTGCTCTGCCCCTTTTCCACCTTTGGTGGGGTTATTTGGTTTGAATCTTCTGTTGAGTGTCGTCATGTTTGGAGCCCTCCGAAAAATAGACTCATCCTTATCATAATGATGGGTATATTCATAGAACACTTTATGATTCTTGCAGTGCTCAGCCACTTTCCCCTAAGTGTCATTGCGCCGGAAAGGCATCTCCCCAAAATGGAACTTCCCTAGTTCCTCTATAAATTCGGCAGCTTGTTTCACATTGGCGAATCTCCAGCTACCTAACTTGAAAGGTAAAGGGGGATATGCAGCCTTGTTATGCTGGAACAGGAAATGACCAACTCCGTCAATGAACACTTGTCTGACCACCTCTTTATGGATTACATAATCCGTTGCATACGTTGGCAGCAGATAAGGTGTCGTTGAGCATCCATACATTCTAAGGTACATACCATTGTCTTTCAAGAAATAATCCCCATACTCCTCTATTACCTACATAGCATCTTCCGACATGCAGTCACATTCCTTCTGGAAGATAAGCTTGTATAGTGGCATAATGAAATGCTCACATACTTCTCTGTAATAACTGTGGTACTGATGAGCCCACAGAGGTTTGTAAGCTGCATATATGGGCATTCTTTCCCTATCCCAGGCACACTTGAGACCGGGGAAAGGATGGATGCATAGTATGCAGTCTATCAAAATGGAACTCATATAAAATTCAGATTTTTTCCAGGCTTCTCCTCCTCCCAAGGCTGCAACTACGCAAGAAGAGAGACTACTTGATACTAGGCTGGCCCAGTTAAAGACTGTTTCTTGGGTCACCACATGGAACATAATAGGGACCCATTCAAATTTGAAGAGTCTGCCACTGGCCCTACCAAAGATCCTGTTTAGCATCAGAGCTACAAATCTGTAAGGATCTCTTAAGCTCGCTGTATCATAATCCTCGGTTGCTCTGTGTCGATAGAGCTTTCCTGGCAAGAGCATTCTCTTCAGGGTTTCCACTAAATCCATCCTGAGCTTTTCCAACCAATCATTTGACAGGAAGATTTGAGGCTCTGGCAGGTGGTAGGCCAGCGCCACATATCCTGGGCTAAATGTAGCATAGCCCTGACCGTCGACATTTCCTATAATCATTGTGTTGTTGTTTGTGTGGGGCAGAATCCATCTCATAACATCAGAGCATGGGAACAGCTCTGGTCTGGTAGCCACCTTCATAATGGCGGATTTCTCTATGTTGGCATAAATGGGCTCCTCCTCGAGATCCATGTCTGGGACTTCCCTGCGGGAAATCAATCTATATATCTCATCCCATTTATACTCAGGCTCAACACCTGAGACACATTGGGTGTCCTCATAGATATATTATGTCTGTGTGACGACTTCTATTGCTGATTGTTCTTCGGCCATAGGGGCCTTCTTTTTCTTCCTCTTGGACATTGTAAGTTCTTCCTGCCATGTGTAACATTATTACATTAAGCAATTTGAATTTGCGAACATGGTGCAGCAGTTTATCCTTTCTCAAGTGTATCATTACTGTAATGAATTTAAGACATAAGCCCTTCAGGCTGAAGAATTGAACTAATATGAAATACTGTGCAATGTGCTATTATTCTATGTTAATGTGCAAGCAAGAAAAGAAACCAACACATGTATGCACAACCCAGCCATGTCCTGGCTATCAGAACTACCAGCACGAAAATAGACTCAGTCCACTACTGTAATATGATGAGCAATGCCCTTCTGTTGTTTGATACTACAACTTGATCAAATATGATCTGGCTGGTATTAAATCTATATCATTTTACAGTATGCCATTTTTTCATGATAACAATATATTGAAGCAAAATATGCATATCATATGCGGAGTTCCCTTTTAAAGTGAAAGCATGCATATAAACCCATGCATGTATGTGCAATCCCACAATGCCCTAACTGTTTAAAAATTGAGTCCTACGCAATCCAGTGAGTCACCATCTCGCGGTACCTTTTCCCCTAGTAAAATAACTTGCAATGCAAAATGTATGGAGCTTAAAAGCAAAAGGCCAATGTATCTTTCACAAAATCAAACATTTCGACGACCTGGTTTTATCAAGAATGAAAACGACAATAGTTCATGTTACTCGCAGAAAGGTAATTACATCGGTGCGGCTAGAAACAGCGGGCATCAATAACAATTCTTCGTACAGGGTGCTCTCGCCAGAACCACCATCCATGCAACCTTCAAATCATAAACACTACAGCAGCACAGCCCTAGGGTTTTAGACAGCCGAAAATGACGAAAAATGCACGGGAAGGCGCGGGCAGAGTTTGGGGCTCGAAAACGGGTATATATTAGGGAAATTGACCAGCAGGGGAATCATCACAAATCACCAGCAAAAACCCCCCATCGAACTTCTCCTTGAACATCATTATTGCAAAGAAAAAAAACCAGGTGCAAGCGACATAGCAGCCGCCTGCACCTGGCCTTCATCCGCTGCGCGCGGGGCGAACCAAAATGACCGAGGTTAAAAGATACTACGTAGCTTTAAAAAAGAAAAAGACTCCCCCCCCTCTAACCGCAGACTTCTATCCCAACTGGCCAATTTCAAAACGCGGGAACTAAACGTCAAGCGAGCGAGAAAAACTACTACGGTAAACCTAGCCGCGGGTAAACTACGTATACAGGCGAAAAGGGAAAATGCATATACAATCCTAGTAATACCCCAACCAAAGCAAACATTACCCAATCAAAACCTTGATAAGCACTAGGAAGGACGATAACCAACCTACCTGGTAGTACCGCGCAGCTGATGAGGCGAGGACGGTTGAGTTTCCAGCTGACACTTGGGCACGACACCGGCACTATGGTCCATGGGGGAGAGGAATCGATAGCGCGGAGAGGACAAGGACAGCTCGAGCCAAAATAAAACAACACCGTATTACAAACCATACCTCATATATATAACACGGTCGCACGTGTGACGGGCACTCTAAATCGGCCGCGAAACCAAATCGGAGTCGGGTGGCTAGAACCCCAGACATCCTACAACGGTGGATGGTCCCCAGCACCAACCCACCTGCAACACATAATAAAACGCGTGAATAAAAAATGATCAAGCGTCAGCGAGGACCTAGGATGGAGACCGACAACTTGAACTCCTCCGCAACGGCGGGCGTTCATCAGTTGAACTCCACCCGCAACGGCAGAAAGCGCTAAGTTAATGGGCTCCGATACGTAGCCGACAGACAGTTCAAAGCGCAGATAGGAAGGTAAGATAAAGTCAAATCCTAACATGGCCCGCAACGGCGGACGCCCAGAGTGAAAATCCGTCCGCAATGTCGGACAAGGGAGAACTCAACCTTTTCGATGGAGAATAAAAAACCGTCCAAAACGTCAAAGAAACGAAACCCACCCGCAACGGCGGGACAATCAAAAGCCATCCGCACGGTGAAGAATTGAAAACCACCCGCCGTTGCGGACAGTCAAATATACTTAACTCCCGTTTCAAAAAGGTTTCTAAAGATATGCAAAAACAACGATGAGCTCGATCAAGGGTGGGATTTTTTCAAGCATTAAAGGAGAAAACAGATCGATGGATATCAATTCAAAAAGCTGTAAAACATTCCAAAAATCCATAGACCAAAACCAGGAAGAAAAACCAACTAAATCAAAGTAGAGGAGGGTCCTAAATTTTTTTGAATTTTGGGAAGATTGTTGCAGGTGCAACACCCAGTTTTCGTTCACAAATATTTTTAGCTCTTTCTTCGTAGTATTGTTCAGATAAAAACTTCTTTTTAAAATAGTTTTTAAATACTCTCCAAGTTAGATACTTTTCCTTAAGGTTTTTGACTCTTTTTATGTCTTGCCACAAGATGTCATCTTTTCTGGTTAGGTTGTAGATAGCCATCCGAGATTTTAGTTTGTTAGAGTAGTTATAAATATGGAAATATCTCTTCATTCTTGACAGTGAAGCCTCGGCTTCTTCGTTCTTTTCTACTTCCCCGTTACACATAGGAGGGTTTATCTTTTTAAATTCCCCAGAAATTTCTTCATAAGGTTTATACTTCCTTTTAGTAGGTTTATGGTCACTTTCACTACTTTCACTTGTATATTTATACCTTCCCCTATGAAACCTTGCATTAACCTAATAAGAATATTCATTATCAAAATATTTTGCTTTCTTTCCCTTATGTTTGTAGGATATAGTTTCATAAGAATTTCTTTTATATTTTTCTTTGTTGTGTAATTTGTCTAGCAAAATCTGATTTAGGTCCAAAATTCTTTCATTATCATTTTTCACAGTTTGTAGTTCATATTTTAACTCTCTCACTGATTGTAGCAAATCTGAGGGTAGCTTATTTAGTTCTACATAAATGTTATCTGGATTATTGTGCTAAGATCAATTTTCAGCAGATGCTTCAACACCTTCCATTTTCCCACAAAACAAATTTTATATCTCTGTACATAAATAAATGTAAAACATGAGGAGTATATTTTTTTTCTTGTTTGTATGTGAGTGATCCAATCAGGCCTAGTGTTTGGAAACTCCTTATGATACCACATGCAACATCTCCCATTTTACCAAAATAAAAAATAAAAAAATATTTACTAAATGTAAATGGTAAACCTAGGAAGATAAATCTATGAGATAAATATACTTTAAGCTTTTATCAGTTGTGACAATGAAAACAATGTGACTTTAAACTAGATTGCAAGACTCTTATGACTTTGTCTAATGTTTTCTACAACATGTCTTGTTACGACAATACTTTGATGCGTTAAAGGAATCCTTATTTAAGTTTCGTAAACTTCTTATATTTTTATTGTCCGTTTAAAATTCGTTGTAAACGTTGTTTTTGTATTTAATCCTTGACCTTACCTATCAGCTTGGGAGAGAAGGTCTTAGGCCTTACTTAGCCTCTATGGCTAATGCAGAAATATCACTTTTCTTGTGCAGGTGGAAGTGATTAAGCTTTAAGTTTCCTAGCTACGGAGACAAGGTCCTAGGCTAGGATACACCAAACATCCTAATCAAAGGGGCCATAAAAAACACATTCTATGTTATACCATATACCAAACTTTGCAATACTCTTATCAACTTGAAATCATGAACTATGCCATAACGTGCCAAAACTCTCATACTATACATTATGATATGATTCAAAAACAAAATATTATTGCATGGCACTATACAAAAGTGCATTAGCTCTCATCTGCAACGTAGGTTGACTATACATTAACGAAGTGATGGTTGGAAATATGTGTACGAGCTTTGAATTGAATGTTTCCACACACGAGATATGTGGAGGCCATTAGTACACTAGCTGGAAGCCAATAACCTTATGGAAAAACCCTAGGGGTTTAATGCATTTTTGAAAATAGTCGAAGCTTTTTCGTGAACCTTTGTTTCTTTTGGTTTTTGCTCTGTGGCAGTCTCTTGGGTTTTTGTTTGTTCTTTCATGTAGTTCAAAGGTGATTCAAAGGTGGAGGAGCCAAGTTTCTCAACCCTTGACACCCTTTCCTCCTTATCTATACATTTATAAACTTCACTGGTGGTGTTGGTTACGTTTGTAGAAAAAAATTGCAGATATAGGTAAATTCTTCTCATGAAGTCGTAATGATCAATTTCTTATGCCATAGATCGATTCTATATAATACATTGTTTGACCTATGAGTTTTACATGTGCAGGAGGGTTCCAGAACCATGTTGTGTGACTAAATGTTTTAGTTGGATGTTGTGCTAAGAGATTTTACAATCTGGTAAGACTTGTTACCTAGCCCTTCGTGGCTCAGTGGGTTAAATAACCATGTCTTGTTCTTGCCTTTTTTATGACACCTTGGGACTCCCTCTCTACGTTTTCTTTTGCATGAAGGTGATAAATTTGTCTTTGGTAGTTGCGAGGCTATTTATACCTGAACTGTGAGGGATAAACCTTAGTTTGTTGATTCGTATAGACTATGCCACATCTATTTAGTGACAGGGTTACTTTTGGTTTTACGGTGTACGTTGAACAGTTTCTACTACTGTCGTTTTTAACATTGTAAGGTTTGTTTGACTTATAAGAAACCCATGAGGGGTTGAAGTTTATATGACACCATTTTGTGCTTGGATTAGCAGCATTGTAGATTTGTTTTAAAAATGAACATCTTATTATGGAAGTGGGTGTTTTGTACATTCTTGTAATAGATGCATAAAGTAGAAGCAGTATTCGATTTTGATTCTTTGGTTATGTAAATGCCTCAGTCGATATGGATTTATTGTTTTGTTGTTTTTATAAAACTATATGCGGCCTTGAGGAGTTTATTATAATGTAAGGTGGTTGTGAGGCCTTTACCATGTCGTATTTTTTTTTGAGATAGGATATAAAGTCATTGTCAAAAGCTACTATTGTTTATTAGTTTATTTTTAAGGTTTTATGAATGGAACATAATCCATGAGGCCTTTGCATTCTTGAATACAATCTTGATTTTACAGTATTGTTTTCTTTAACACATTACTTAGCAGGCCGTAATTCCATGTATATTCTTTGTAACATATATGTTAAGGAATCTAGGCCGTGAGGCCTCTATCTTATTACTAGGAAAAATAGTTTCGGCTGTGAGGCCCCTATCAATTCGTTTTTAAAATTTTAAAGGGTAAAACTATTTTATTTATAAGTGGCTAAAATAATCCCTAAGCCTGTTGTGTTTTTCTTCTGTGATTGAAAACATTATAGATGAAAATACCAAAATGACTTACATCCTGTAACCAGCGCTGCATCCTGTCGATAATCTGGATTTGGTATTCAAAATTATGGTTTTACAAGAGATTGGGCCATGCCGCCCTTACAAAGAAATTATGTGGAAAGAACCCTTAACGGTAATTGATTTGTAAACCTAGATCAGTTATTATTTTAATTTGTAGTTTTGTTTATCCTAACTGTATCTAGGGTTTGATTATGAGGCCAAAACTCAGCCCTAGAAACATATATCAATATATATGCAATATACCATGTATATTTTCTATTAGTGGTTCAAACCCTTGATATGTTTAGAATAAGCATTGTTTAGTTTAATTTAAGAAACTATATAATTAGCTGACGAAGATCTCTAAGGGTTTTGTCCTTATTACAATTTATTAGTCTTATATATATTTACTTATAAATCTATGTAATTAGATATATATTATAATAATCTATGTAATGGTTTTTTATAGGATTTTCACAAGTCTTCACTGAAATATGGATGCTATTTTCTTTTAAACCTAGAATAATAAAGAAATTACCATTAATACTAACATTATAGTAGGTTGAAATAACTAAGGTAGAGATAATTTAATAAATATACAAAGAGAAAGAGAAAAACATCATTTAGGCTAAAGATTTACCTAGAAGAAAAAACTAGACCAGTAATATTTAAACCTTAACTTTGAATAAACTGAATTGTAGTTTTCTCCTCTTAAAACAATTTCCAAAATAGTTTTTAGATAGACAGTTCAAAACATATCCAATTATCCAACATACAACTAGTGAGCATACTTCAAAATCAAATACAGACTTAGAATTAAATCACAAAAAAATAATGACAGTTAGAATTTGGATAATATGCAAAAGGGGACAAACACCCAAAGGAGACTGTTCCACCCAACCATCTCTTGAAGAGACCAAGGTTACTTTCTTAGGACCCTCGAGCCTATTCACTGAACCATTAGGACGCACATCACTGGATAATATCCCACACATCAACTTGCTACAACTTAGCACTCAATAGCATACTTAGATCAATAATTCCACTTTAGCTATCCCCTCATCAAACTCCTTGTCTTCCTGAATTTTCAGTTTGCAACAGTCACAAGGTTCATTCCCTTGGAAACATAATGAGTAGTGAGCCTCCTGCTAAATTTGATTGTATTGATAATATTACCTTAGGTCTTTGGGTCAGTTTTGGAATTAAATGAGCCACCAGCTTAGTTCCTCCTTCTCAAGGAACATGACCACAATTTTAGGGATTATGCTTCCTACAATAGCTAGAAAATGAAATTCTAGTGCTGCCACTTTTCAACCATCCTTCTACAGCTGCTCATTCCTCCTAGTGGTTCATTGAACTCTCATTCAGCAGTCTCCCTTGGATAGGTGTCTCTTCTATTTAATTATAAAAATAAATAATTATTCAATTACAGTCATCCTTGACAAGCTTGGTCATAAAAAACTTTGTAATAAATTTAACATAATGTTTTCTTAAATAAATAAAAATTTTATTTTTCAGTTCCAGGTTTGTTACAAAAAATTATGGTCATATTTTCATCTTGTAAATTAACAACATCTGAAGGGATAGAATTAACCGGAGGATGTAAAATTTTGAGAGTAGGCTCTCTATATGACTAGTTTTTTATGAGTTCAGTTAATGGATTAGGAATTTTGATCTTTATAATTTCATGTTCAAGATTGAAATTAGAAGAAAATATGCCTACCTCTTCCATATCTACAAGTCTATCTTTGTTTCCCTGTTGACCTTTTGTCTTCTCAAAAGTTAATCCTTGCTTTGCAAGAACATTCCTTGCTTTCTGCTTGTCTTGTGAAGCCTGCTTTATTTCAGACTGAGACCATAAGTCTTACGTGGAATTACATGGAAAATATCTGGGATATGTGAAACATATTCAAAATAATCTTTTTCATGATAATCAGAAACTTTTGCATACTGATATTCATACCTAGTTAAAAAATTGGAACAAGGCATATCGTCCAATTCTTCAATGTTTGGATCTAAGTCTTCAACCTCCAACTCATCTATTTCATTACATTCATCATTTTGTACCAAATTATTATGAAAATGAGGTTGTATTTTTTTATCTTCATTATTTCTCCTATCTCTAGGAAAGCACCTAGGATTAAATGGCCTTCTAAACTAATTGGGTTTCTGATAATCATTCTCTTGAGTAGGTCTATTTTGAGTTTTATTTTCCATTTCTAGCCTCCTGATTTTTGTAGATAAATTATTAACAAGTTTGGTAATCTCATCCATGTTACTATCTATTACCTTTCCTCCAAAAGTAGATGGTATCAATTCTTTTCTCTTTTTCTTGGCATCCCCATGATATTCTGATTTATCCCACATATTACTTGCTGCCATAAAATTTGACTCTACCTCCAAGGTTGCTTCTTGCATATTCACAAGAGTAATGGATCTCCTTTCCCTTAGTAATAAATAAAAATCAGCATCAAAATAATTTTCATAAGTAAGTTTTGCAGATGTCTTAGTAGGATTAATTTTTGCAGGGATATTACTATACATCTTATTGAAACGTTTGGTAAAATCAGTAATTGTCTTAGCTTGCTTTCTTTTCAAAGGTCCAAACTCAGTAATGTAGTAAAGATAATATTTGTATCTCCCTACTGTCTCATAAAAAATTCTTCCAAATTTTTTATTCCATATATAAAATTTTGTGGAAATTCTCTAAGCCATTTCATCATCTCCCCATCTAGGATTTGGACAAAAAGTTGCATCCATACATCCCGATTTTCAATATTTTGGTTGTCAACATAGCTATAATAAGCATTCCAATGTTCTTCTGTTGTAATTTCACCTTGACCATTAAACCTTGGAATATATTTATGATAATCCCCTCCAGGAAGAGCTTTAAGAGGATGAGGTAAGACTAATGGGGCATATCTAGCAGCCACTATGGCATCCATGTTATTAGGAGGTTGCGATTCCATCTTTGGAATAATCTGTGGAGAAGGTTGTTGAATCTGTGGAGAAGGTAGTTGAATTTGTGGATAAGGTAGTACTTTAACCTTTAATTGAATAATGGGAATTTTACTAGTGAGGGGTGTATAAGGTGATGATGAAGGATTTAAGAAGTTAAATCCTTCATAATTTAGAATTTCTTATTTTATGTCTTCAGATGACAAGGGATTAGAATAAAGTTTAAAATGGTCAACTTAGGTAGGATTAAAACAATGAAACTCAGGAATAGTAATAGATAAATATTGTTTCTTTTCTTCTTCAAAAGTTGACAAATTGGAAGAACGAAAACCATTATCTAACTCACCAAGTGTTTTTGAATCTGAAGAATCTGATGATAACATGATGAGGCAAAACCAAGATTTTGTCTAGCTTTCCTTAAAATATTTTCCGGATATGGAATTCCTGAATGCAAAGGAGATGCAGGATTTTCCCTAGTTCCAATTCTCTTCGAATCCACTGTGAATTTTTGAAATATGGGTGAAAATGTAGTCTACAAAATATACTAATGTTGTTCACCCTCCAAAATCAGACCTAAAAATGATAATACCCAGGGTAAATTTTACTTTCGTTTCTTCGTCCCTGGAAACTGCGCCAGAAGATTTTGTCGCTGGATTTTGTACCTAGACTATGACAGTGCAAATTCCATACATCTTGGATGAATTGGATCTATAACTAAGGATTGACAATTTTCTATAAGATTCTTAGGGAAACATGAGGATAAGGGTATTATTTTAAAGGTAGTCAATCAACAATTTACAATAATATAATGGACAAGTAATATGAAAGATTACATGGATATATCATTAACAAGAATATAATCATGTTCCATATCTTAAAAATCAATCAAATTCATGAACAAAATTACCTTTTGAATAGGAAAAGCATAGTAAAATGTCATCCTACTCATGATTATTCTAAAACAAAAACTTTGTCAAAGATTTGAGTCATAAATATGGAAATCACATCTATCATAAACATTTACCATGATAATGAATAAAATAGGCCCATATCATATATAATGTCATTCCAAAAATAGTCTTCAAGTTTAATTCTAATAGATCAAAACATTCATAATTGCATATTATGATATCTCATGACCTGATCCCAAAAAACAATTCCCGACCCCCTCCTACTTTTCTTTTTCATATTTATAGACATACAGAAGTTTAAGGTAACAACTTTAAGATCCAAAATTTAAGGATCAAATAGACTCAAAATAGGAAAGAAATATCATATCGAATATTTACATATTAACTAATTTGACTCATAAACATTGAATCTGCCACCTACACCTATTTATCAATAATAAGTGACAGATGTTGATGATGCATCATCCTAGAAGTTCCAGAAACCTTGATCTTCATTTTGGGATTGACTAGTAAAGTTGGATCTTCATTTCAATCAAAACATGAATTATGATATTTTCCTTACTACCTTTGCCAATATTGTAAACCCGTCTAATTCCCGAGACCTCTTATGCAACCAAGTGTATTATGCATCCATTGTTTGAATTTTGTCTTGGAGTTCTTTATTTTGGTTGATAAGTTCTTCATTTTGCTGTTGAGTAAGATTCTTTCTTCTCAAAACTTCCTTTGAAGTTGTTATTAAATCTTGGTAATTAGTAATAGTTTCCTCTAGATCTTCTCTCAACCTCTTATTTTCCAACATTAACTGGTCATTTGAATCATTAAGGTATCCATTTTGAGATTTATAATACTGTAATATTTTCTTAAGGACTTCAACTTCTGACAATGTCTCTATGGAAGTTTGGTGTGCATGGATTTCTATAATCAAACTTGGAGTGTGCTTCTCTTGTTCTTCTAGCTCTTCCACATTTTGCGACTTTGAAATCATGCCCATTTCAAATTCAGAGATATTTTATTTACCCTTGTCTTTATGATATTTTTTTTAGGAAATTTTGCAACGCACTCCAAATATTTCTCAATGTCTCCTAGGGGTTGATCCATTGTATATTCTATATTTGTTGTTACAACTAATTTTACCACACATTATGGATAACACATTTATGGCCTTCCCTGTCCCTTTGCAGACTCTTTGGACCCCATGGACCATTTTTGTACCTTTGATGTTTCCAAGATCATCCCTAAAAACATGCATTATTTTTCATACGCGAATTTTAAACCTATTCTCGCATATATATGCAGATATGACCCTCAAACCCGTGTACTTTGGGATGTGTGCAAAAGGCCAAATAGTTTTGGAGTTTTCCTTGATGTGGATTCGAGTCACTTGTCTCTTAGCCTTCCATATGCCTTGAGATCGCTCATATTTGACCTTCCATTACCCCATTGAAGCACTATATAAGGAACCCTTTGGATACATTGAAAGGAGAGGAATTGAAGAGTAAAAAATTTATAGTCCATTTTTGCTAGAGCTTATACTTGAGTCTGCATCCCTTTGTCCCTTGGAGCACTTTGTGTTCTTCCCAATCTTGCCTTTTCTTGTGAGATTGCTATCAAGAGATGGAGGATTCAGTTTCTCCGGGTTGCAGACGTGCCGACAGAGGTTGTCACTATTGTAATCTACGATTTATATTAATAGAAATATCTTTTCCTGTCCAATAATGTGTATTTAAATGAATATTGAATCCATGGATGCTTTTAAATGCTTATATGTTATTGATTATATGTTCTAGAGTATGTATAACACCATTATATAGCATGCTTGTCATGTTTGTTGAATGTTGAGAGAGAAAATTGATAATACAAGCGAGAGTGGAAAAGCTCAACGTGGATCTACATCAACCATCTGGAATAAGGTATGTTTCAAGATCCTTTAGTGTTAGATGTCTTGTTACTCTTGCATATGGGAAAGGATTGATTTCTGTGGTTACTCTGTCTGTTGTGGTACCCCTATCCATAGGAATTTTTCTCCGTAACAGAATTGGCAACCATACTAGGGAGTGCCTAGTCATTTCCTTTGAGGGTTTTATCAGCATTCAATGTTCTTGAATTGCTCTGATTTGTCTGTTTCTGAGTTGGGTCTGGGGGCATGTTTTCCTAGTAGTGTCTAATAGGAGTAAATTTTGTCTCAACTTGTCTATTTACCTTCTTTTTTATCTCTTTTTTTCCCTGTACGCGAGTTTTGTCTTCACAGTCACGTGTACACGCGGCTTTTACTGGGATATCCGCATATATACGTAGGTTTTCTGTACACAGCCGCGTATGCCCTGAGTTTTTCCTTTTTGGGGAAGATTAAGTGTTTTTGGGTGATTTTGGATAATTGTTGAGTCTTCTTGGATGCTTCTGGAGTCTGTATACACCTTTGTTTCTAACCAGAGACGCTTTTGTTTGAATTTTTAGAGAATGTTCTTGTCATTTCATTTTCTATTTTTTGTTTTGGGATTAGTGCATTAGGACTCTTTTACCTTAGTGCTTTGCTCAGGTGCTGTCTCATAGTGCTTGCAGAGTCTGGGGGTTGTAGAGTCATACTTTTGCTTTATTATCTCATTTTAATTGAAAAAATACAAAAACATTTTATTTTTGCATCATTATGCATTGTTTCATTTTGCACTTTGCATGGTACTTGCATTAGGTTTGCTTGGAGAAGTATTAGTCAAATTTTCATATAGGAATGATTGCATATTCATTTGAAGGAAAATTTTGCACTGCACGTAGTAGCATACCCTGTTTTTCATTTGACACAGTGTGTTTGCATTGATTGTTAGGTGTGCAGTTTACTTCTTGTTGCGTCATAACATCATTAGTTGCACGACCATTTTCTCTTTTGAGTAATAAGCCAATTAAAATCAACACTTAATAAAGTGACTTACACTCTTTTCTTTTATAGGGTGCACCAACAAGATTAGCTTTTAGGGTCTTGGAATAGTTCATTGTTAGTAAATTCTCCAAGACCACTAAACGAAACACTTATGTGTCTGTCCAGGTGAGAGAGTGAAATTCCTTTATATAATTAGTGTTTCTCAGGATCCTCCTCTTTGTTGTAATCTCACAGATCACATAAGGTTACCAATAATACATACTAAAACATATATATCTATAAATCAGAGACAGGAGATAAGAACATATAGGAAAACAGATTATATTATTGCAATGAGTTCATACAAGGTAGAGAACTGAACCGAGTTCTCGTTTGGCTCAACAGCCTAATATATACAATTTACAGATAGTTACAGAATAACTACCTGTCGATTCGGTGAACCGACACGACTTTTAGTTAGCCGACTTAATCTTCTAGTTTAGTCGGCCGAGAGATTTAGTCGGCTGATCGACTAAGTCAGCCCATCAAATTAGTCGGTTGATCGACTAAGTCGGTCTTCGTTCCAGTCGACTTATGTCGACTTGCTCCTTCCTACATCTCCCCCACGAACAAAAGGTTTCTTCGTCCCGAAGAAACAGGGAGGTACAAAAAATATGTCTCTGTCGGACTCGTCCAAAATGCTATTGTGGAGGGCTGTGCAGACGAATGGTTGGCCTTTTCTGGACGCAAATCTCAACAATGGCCGGGGCTGTGATAGCAAGTTGATGCTGAAAATCTGTCCAACTCTGCAAAGCTTTCTGGATGTTGATAGTTAACGTAGTTAATTTGGACAGGACCGACATCTTCTCTGATAAGGGGACTTGCGTGATATTCTCCATGTTGGGACCCAAGGATTGATTCTGCTCTTCTGCTGCGTTGATAAGTCGTTTCATCTGTGGGCAGATGATGTCGACTTTTTCTAAGTTGGGAAGGGCTTGTTGGACCCATTGGTGTGCTTCTCATTCCAGCTTTTGCAGCTTGGTTGTCTCCAGCACAATCTGTTCTTCTATCGTCTTCCTGAGTGCTGCCTCTGTCGTCTTCTTGCTCTCCAAAGCTTGAATGCCTTGACGAGTCTGTCTTGTCTGCTGATAGACTTGCCCATAGTGAGTAGGACAGTCTCTTAAGACTTCTTCAGTAACGACAGACTCCTCCATGTGGTCCTGTAGCACGTTGTATGCCTCTGAGAAGGCAGTGTGCTGTGCTAGTAGTAATCGGGCAGTCTCTTCCTTCTGCTCTTCCTTAGTCTCTTGGAGACGAGCCTAGACGGTCGATACCATGGTATCGAAGAGATGATATGATCTTTCTAATGGTCAATCTGTGTCGACTTCAATAGGTCCGGGTATCACGGACTAAGCTAGAGCCCTACATTTGCTAAGAAACTTGACCTGTTCTGCATTTTTGTTCGAGAGCTCTTTAGTTTTTCGTGCAGTCCTTGTGTTTGCTTCCTTGGCCAGAGTCTTGAGGAGTTGGCCGACTTCTGTGTCAGTCAACGATCTTGCATCTTTTAAGCCGATCCGAAGTCTAGAAGGATGATGCTCTTTATTCTTCTTTTGTTTTTCTGTGTCTTTTTTCCTGGGTACCTGCAGCAGTTGAGGGGGTTTCGGTGGTAGGTAGGTTTGAAGTCTATGGTTTTTCTGGTTGGGTGGTTGGTATGATTTCTTCTGGTTACAATGATGTAGTTGTTTGGGTCTCAGGGGGTGGTGGAAGTGGTGGGGATGATGATGGCAGGGGTGGAGATGATGGCAGTGGTGGTGATGTAGTGGGGGAATGGTCGGGGGTAATGGGTTTGTCAGAAGTAGGTTGTAAACTTATGTTGGACAATGGGTCTATTTCGAGGTTAATGGTGGGGAAGTCGGTCTGGGGTTGGGGGTGAATTTGTTCGATGGTATACTGCACATGGCCAATTATGTCACCTTCTTGGTCGGATCAAGTGAAGGTCGATTGAATATGTGCAATTACCTGGGGGTTTGTGCTGCTGCCGATATAAAGAGGGGCCTTCGTGTGAATTTTCTGAGCCGACTGAAACAGCTCAGGAAGCATCTCAAAGAAAGATTTGAGGTCTTTATCTTTGTCGAATTTTTCTTTCACGGACTCTGGTATCCTGTTTTTGTATAAGTCGAGGGGACTGACCGACTGCTATGCCGGTGCTTGCTCCTCGACTACTAGTGTCGGTGATGGAGGTGGAGAGTCGACACAAGATTGATGATGTCTTCCAGTGTTGTTGTTGTTTTGGGCTTCTTTGGTCAACCCTCAGGGGCTCCTGCTTCAAGAAACCATTGAAACTGAGTTTCAACTGGGACTTTGTTTGCAGCGGCATCCTCTACAATTTCGATGGCTGCAGTTACTAGCTCTTCCTCATCATCAGACGACTCAGCGACGATAAGCTTGCGCTTACCTTTGCCCTGCTGTACTTTTTGTGCTCTGATTTTCCTTCTGGCGGCAGCTATCTTAGTGGCCAATTTCTTGATGATTCCTTTTGACAAAGCATATTCGGGGTTATCTTGCTCGACTCCATTCATCGGTACCTAAGTTGGGGCGACGCTGGCTGGAGCCAGAGGGTTTGCTTGTTGTTTTGGTTGTGGTTCCGTCGGCTGTTGTTCTTTTGATGGTTGTTCTTTTGGCTATTGTTCTGTCAGCTGTGGGCCGACTCTGGTTGGAGGCTTGATGGTCCTTCGACACAAATGTACTTATGTACAGGTTTAACTCGTAGTATTCCTCTTTCTCCTGGTCGGTCAGTGGCTCCTTTACTGAGAAGTCGACCTATTTGGCTGGCGCTGGCACTGGTATATTGGTCTTCTCCTGTCGAGTCAACTCCCCAAATATATGCTCAGTAGTCGGGTAGTAGTCAAGCGTGGCGGCCTTGGGGTCTTCTCCCTGCATATACCAGATCGTGGTATGGTCGAGCTCCAACTGTATGTGAGACTTCGTCGGTAGATTGCGTTGGATGTTCTGAGGCACCCACCATCTGGTCGTGCAAAGATTCAACTGTTGGAACCAGTTTTCTAGAAAGATTTTTCCTTGGGCCAACTCATGCGGGGTTCATTTCAGAGAGAAGGGTTTGAACCTGTTCATGTGGAATTTGGTCGGTTCCCAGAAGACTGTACTTCCTTCCGGACAGATGTGGTACATGACAATCCAAAGGATTAGGGAGGGGAACTTGATGAGTCCTCTCGTCTCTTGGCATCGTTTGTAGACGGTTTTGACCATGTCGGCGACGTAATCTCCCCATCGGTAGATTCGACCGTCGGTGGCAATTGTGTTGACGGCCTCCAGCATTTCCAATTTGAGGTCGCTACTTCGACCTGCTAAGGTAAGGGTGATGGCGATGATTTTGGCCATAATCTGTGGCGTTCGAGTGGTAATCTGCCCGATCATCAATCCTTTAGAATTTTTCCCAGACGGTGATCCTGTGAGCTCTTGGACCAATCCTTCCTTGATTCCGATTGGTACAGGGTTTCCTTGGTTTGACAGGCCAGTTAGGTTGGAGATGATATCTCCAGTAATGTCGACTTGTCGATCGAAGTAGAACCGACCGTTGTGGTATCGACTGATGATAAACTTGACGGCAACTTCTTTTGTCCCACCAAAGCTTTCCATCAAGGGTGCATTGGGATAGTTGAAGATGGTGCTCCTTCGGGATTTTTCAGCCGCTTGGGTCATCTTCTTGTCGACAAAGGCCCACTCTTGGATCTCGGTCCATATTTTCTGCCATTGGCCCTCCTATACTTTGGCATTTTTGATATGTTTTAGTTGGTGGATCAAGGGTGTGTCCTCAACCTGGAGCTCTTTCTCCTTGGTCGCTGCTCTGGTCTGCTTGGGGGCCATTATGTCGTTTTGGTCGGGGTTACAATAGGTTTCTGGTGTTTTAGTCGATTGACTGTGCGAGTGCTCTGTATGTAAAGGGTGTGGTGAATGAACCTTTGACGGTCCTATATTTATAGGCGAGGGTGTGACTGCGTGTGGAAATGGATGTATTAATGGTGGACTTGACGGTCCAGCTGCAATGCACGAGTGTGGAGTACTTGTGAATTACTTTCGGTGCTCAAAGTCATAAATGCGCGATGGGACTTTCAAGGTCGTCGGCCGGTGTCGGTGCGGAGAATAGTCGACTCGACTAGTCGATGAAGATGGTCGGAGGTGATGATGTCGGTTGGCGAAGTAGTGAGTGCCTGTCATGTTTTGGTGTGTCGGGTGTATTACTTTGTTTTTGAAATTTTTATATTTTTATAGGTTTTGATGGACGGTTAAGGTCGTTTTTTTATTTATTTATATAATTTGTTTTTATCAGTTTTTGTACCATTTGAGTCGAGCTCCATTAACAAGCTTCCGAAATACTAGGCCCTGCAATGTTTTTAGTTGAACTGAACCATTGGGGTGTATCTCTTCGACAAGGTAAGGGCCCATCCATTCTGTGTGGAGTTTCTTGGGTTTTCCTTTGACTCGACTATTATAGAGTAATGCAAAGTCTCTGACCGATAGGTTTTTGTTTTTGATGTTGCGGTTGTGCCATGCTTTCTGATATTGCTTGTGAATTTCTTGGTGTTGTATAGCCATGAGTCTGTGTTCTTCCAGCTTGCTAAGTTGAAATAGTCGGTCCTTTCTTGCATGTTCGACATCGACATGTAATAGTTGTGCAATAATAGGTGTCTGCTGTCGGAAATGTAGGGGGACGACTGCTTCTTGCCCATAGACTAGTCGAAAGGGGGTTTGGTCAGTCAATCATTTATAGGCTATCCTATATGCCCAGAGGACCACAGGGATTTTCTCGTGCCAGTCGTCTTTGTCGGTACTGCATATTTTGGTTAACCCTTTTGTCAATGTTTTATTGAAATCTTCAATCGTGCCATTCGAGTGAGGGTGATATGCGGTGCTTCATAGGTGGTGTTAACACCCAAAAATGGTTAACTACCTCATCTACCCCATTACATGGCTCATTTGTCCATTTGCCTACCATATTTCTCTGAAAATCCCACTAAAAAGCCTCCAAAAGGCCTAAAATGCCTCCAAAAGGCCATAAAACCATCTAAAAAGGCTCCAGAAGGCCTAAAATGCCTCCAAAAGGCCATAAAACCATCTAAAAAGGCTCCGGAAGGCCTAAAATGCCTCCAAAAGGTCAAAAAACCCCTTTTTCCTCCAAAAATAACCAAAATTCCTCTAAAAATAGCAAAAATCCCCAAAAGGGAAGAAAAGGAATAAAAATAATGAGGAAAAAGGAGGAAAACCCTAAAAACAGCAAAAACCCTAAACAAGCTGCCCTAAACCACATGGTTTCCAAAACCATGGGCCAGCACTCCACCACTAAAAAACTATAAATAAGTGGTGGAGACCCCTCATTTCACATCCACAGTCAAAAGCATCCTACCTTTGCCGAAATTATTCTCGAAACCCTAGCTTACCATCAAGCCACTTTCACCACTGAGAACCTTTTTTTGGCCCATTTCCACCACCGAAAAAGGAAAGGAAGCAGCTTGGAGCTCGGAGCCACCGACATCGGACCAGCGCAACGGACTCCACCAACCTCCTCATCGGAGGTAACATAAATAAAAAAAAACACCATTACACATTTTCTTACTGTTTTTGCTTTACGTTATTTACTTTTTCTGCTTTAGCTTAGTTTTACTTTTGTTTACATTACTGAACTGCTACTAAGGATTCCAGATTCCTTAGTAGGTGCTCATTCGCACAAGCTAGGGTGAAAACCCTAGCTACAGTTTTGGCGACTCCGCTGTCTCTTTTTATTGTTAATTTTTCTTTTCGTACTGTACTTTCAGTCGTCGTTTTCGGCCGCCGGAAACCGCGTTTTTTCCTTCCGCAGCTGCGGCCCGACCGCGCATTTCAGGCCCTAACCCGCGACCAGCCCGTCGCTGTCAGCTTTTTGCCCTGCGCCCCGACCGCGTTTTTTCCGCCCACAGTCGCGATCCGACCGCGCCTGTTCATTACACAGGCACGCTCCGACCGCCGCTGCCAGCCCGAAACCCGCAACCTAGACCGCGCCTATTCGCCGAGAACCCGCGGTTTCGACCACCGCTGCCATCTACCAACCCGCTGCCTCGACCGCGCCTGTTCGCTCAGAACCCGCGGTTTCGACCGCCGCTGCCATCTACCCACCCGCGGCCTCGACCGCGCCTGTTTGCCCCGAACCCGCGACCGCGACCGCGCCTGTTTGGCCCTAACCCACGGTTTCAACCGCCGCTGCCATCTAGAAACCCGCGCCCGAGACCGCGCCTGTTTGGCCCAAACCAGCGGTTTCGACCGCCGCTGTCAAAGAAAAACTCCGCGACCTAAACCGCGCCTGTTTCCTTTAAACCTGCGGTCCGCGACCAGTTTCTTGCATTTGTTGCCGCGCAGAAACCCAGCCGATTTGCCTCCGTTTTTCCTGCACTTGCACAGCCACTTGTTCCATTTGCAGCCCTACAGCCACTCCTGCTTCTTGTTTTACAGCATTATTTTAAAATTTTTCTTTTCAGCATTATTTATTTCAGCAAAAAGTTTGCATGGTCAAAGTTTCTTATAGTTTTTCATACATTATTGTTATTGAGTAGCTGTTTTAGATTCATCATCTCACATGCACACAATCTGTCCCCTAAATTCAAGAGAGACCTAAAATCTACCTTAACTCAACCAACACAATAACCTCATTTGAGGAACACAAAAGAATTTTGTAGTTAGGTAGGGTCGAGGGGATAGGCTTCCAATAACACCCCTCGGTCATTTTCACGTGAGACATAGTTGTTGTCCTTTAGGGAACCAAAATCCCTTAGTATTTTTTGACACGGTCACCACCAGTTTGTCAGAGGGCCTCTCCCTTAGGAGGGTTGAAGTCGTGAGATTGGTTCCGGAAGTCTGAGTGGAATACCGCAATCCATTCAGTAACTGAAGGGCTACCTTTCGCAGTTCTCGGAATATCCCTGTATAGGGAATATTGCGGTTAAAGGACCAAGCGGCAGATTCACCTTTCTAGACGTGTCATGAACGGGGTATCTTAGTTGCCATTCTTCTAGGTTTGCGTACCCGGTGTCCCTCCCGGTAGGGGGATACTTTAGCCATTTGACTTCCCTACTTATATTTTCTGACTTGGATTTCATCACCTTGCAGAGGATATACTTAGTTAAGTCATAATACCATTAGCTAGGTGTTTGCATGCTCCTTTACCTCCTTTTGGTCTAGTGAGTCCACCGATTTTTTCTTTTTTAGGAAACCGACTACTTATTGGTATTCTGACCACTTTGTTGACACTCCGCCTATTGTAGCACGCAGTTACAGTAGATGTTTTGAGTTGCTTTTTGGCCTGAGTGCTTTGTTTTTCGAGCTCTCCTTCTGCACACACGGTTGCATTAGGATTTTTGAGTTCTTTTCCCGACACCACAACCCACATATTTGAAAACTACTTGTCACCATTGACTCTCCGAGACATTCTTGTCGCCTCAGAGGCGAGCCCCCACAGCACGGTTCACTTGACACCCCGCGTCATCACCGTAGATCTCGAGCTTTGTCACTTGACTCCACTCGTCAGCGGCATAGGACTCCGTCACCCGATTCCAAGAATACTCTTTACACTGCCCCCACTAGCCCCATGGCTGGCGTGAATCCCAATCCCTCTATTATAGGGACCACCAGTGGTACATCCGCCACTATCCCAGTTACTACACCTATCATGGGTATGCCCTCCACAGGAGGCCCGTCTACCATTCCCATCACCGTACCTATTCCCACGACAGGAATACCCATACCCACTCCATTAGTAACTCCCACCACCCTTGGTGGCACAGGACCTTCTCATGCCACCGTAGTTCCCCCACTTGGGGGTAACATCCCTCACATCACCCCTCCACCTGGGGGCATGGGCCCCAATGTGGTCCAACCCACTACCGTATCCCACCCTCCATCCAGTTTTCCCTATATGGCTAGCCTCAACCTACCTGACCTAGCCCGGTTAACCAACGACCCCATCCGGCACAACCCTGTGTGGCCCCCCATGCCTACCAAACTCCCCTCTGACATCCCAAAGTTTGAGGGTAAGGCAGGTGAGGACCCCCAGAATCATATCATGTCTTTCCATCTATGGTGCTCCTCCAATTCCATAGTAGATGACTCCATCCGCCTTCGTTTATTACAGCGCACTTTCACTGGTTCAGCTGCCAAATGGTATATCGAGCAACCTCACGGAACCCACACCACCTTTACGTCCCTGGCCTAGAACTTCCTCCAGTTCTTCCAGTTACCTGTTCGCTATGACGTAGGCGTCGAGATCCTTCTGTCATGCAGACAAAACACGGCTACTCACATCACGGACCACATCCATGAATGGCGACGACGCCGTAGCCTATGCAAAATCAAGCTAGATGACCGGATCTTCCTAGATTGGTTCCTTAAGTCCCTCCTTCCGCTCATTGCTAAGGATGTGGCAGCCGAAAGACCCCAATCGGAGGAAGAAGCTATCCTTAAAGCCCAGCAGTTTGATCTCATTTACGCCCAATCGGGTTATCTTTACACCATCATACCAGACGCCCCTCGAGGCGATCACCCACATCACGATGCACTGGGGGCATCCCACGCTGCCGATGGCATCATTGTCCGTATCTCTTCACAACCTCAGCCCTTTTCCATAACCCGTCCTACTCCTGGACCTCAGCTTTCGCGGGCCACATCACAGTCCGGAGCGACCAACTCGTATGCTCACATGCCCCATCAGCACCATACCCACGGACCTTCATGCCCACCTCAGTGTTTCGGCAATATGCCTTCCCCGGTTGCACCTCAGCCACACTATCACCAGCAGGATGCACCAGCTTTTGCGCCGCCACAATCCCAACCTCCTTATTATCAGCCACAGCCCACCCCTGCGGCAAACTCGCAACCCGCTCCACAGCACTGCCAACAACCCCCTCAAGCAGCCGCGCCAGTGCAGCCTCCACCCCCATACTATCCACCGCAGCCTGCTCCCGCACCTGCGCAAACTCAAAATCCACCTACTACCCAAGGGCAGGTTTACGCCCAAGAAAACCCGCCGCAAAACCAGAATAACCAACGCAACCAGGGCCAACAAAACTGCGGCAGGGCCCGAAATCGTGGGAACAACTAGCAGACCGAGCAAGCTGTTCAACAACCTAATCCCCTGCTAATAATAACGCAGCCCCTACCAACCAAAACCCCGATCACCCGCCCAAGCAGGCTAAAAACCCCAACCTGCGATCC